>JASSUY010020230.1:0-48722 GCA_032466535.1 Forpus xanthops
CGGCGGGCAGCCCCTGCGTTTCCATCTTGGGGGTCCCTGTAGCAGCGCCTGAAACCGGAGCCGCGGGGCGGGGCCGGAGCGGGGAATCCCGGAGAGCGGAACCACGGAGCGGAGCGGGAGGCGCCGCGGAAACCCGGAGCGCGGAGTGACGGAGCGGAGGGACTGCGGAGCCAAAGGAGGGTGCTCGGGGTACCGCGTGCCAGAGAGGCGCTGCACAGCGGTTTGCACCTCCAACTGTGGCACTATTGGAATACGGCAGTGTTTGTCCATTCCTATTAACGGCTTGCAAACTGCAGTTGGGGAGTTACAATAGGTAAATACTGTGGGTAGGAAACAGGCTCTAAAGTTAATCAGTTGAGCCTATGCAAGAAAAACCCCAACGATTCACCTAACGCATAGAACCCGGTTTTCTCTCGTGTTCAGCTGCCTCCTGGCTCTCCAATACTTAAGGGAAAATCATCCTGTATTTGCCATGGAAATCACACCAAGCCCCTCCGCTGAGCGGGGAGCAGTCCCAGCAGATGGTGCTGTGATCATTCCGCTGCTCCCGTTATTCCTCTTTCCACTGAGCAATTCAGCATCAAACCTTCAGGAGCGAGGCCTGTGCCAGGGCCACAGCTGCTACTTCTTGCCATAGAGCTGCAGGCTCTAGGTATGCTTTAGCTCACTACAGGAACCCACTGCCTGGATGGGATCCGCTGCAGATAAAGATGGACAGAGCTTGAAGGCTGCTGTCCATGAGTTGGGTTTGTCCAGCAGTGAGCTCAGCTACCCAAAATCAGCATCCCCCCATTCACAGCCCCAGTCGAGAACAGACAAAACGAGGCTCAGCAGAGCTCAGAAAGGGAATCTTCACACTGGGCTTATGGATGCTTATGGATGTCATCCGTTTCATTGCAGGCAGGAACAGGTTACTGCTTCCCTGGGCCCTCCCAAAGGTCCTGCAACACTCAGTACAGTCACATTTGTTAAGGGTTGAAATGTGCAGTTTAAAGACCAAAGCAGATTTAAACATATACACATTACTATACATACTACATAGTTAAACAACAGTGAATGGTCCTAAATGTGAGCAACTGCTCATCAGTTCGTTTTCTGATGCTTTTCTGTAACCCATTTTGCCTCACTCATGCTTTACAATCCAAATTTCAGCTGGTAGCTCTTGTATGGCACTTTGACATTAGGTTCTATGGTTCTCTACAGGTAGTACAGAGTTACAAACTCCCAGGGGCTTGAGCACCGTTAAACACAAGTGCAAATTCATGTCCTCTGTTCAATAAAGCTACAAGGATGAAAAACAAGGTTCCTTTTTGGTCTGGGATGTGCAGGTGAGGTTGCTGGCAGGTACCCCAGTACTAAACAATACAGAAGGCAAGGAATTCATCATAAATACTTCATCAACAACTTGTCTTTGGTGCATTTTCAACTCAGAATTAAGATGAATTGATGGAACAACTCTAGAATCCTTAGTACAGACAAGCCAGCGTATTTTCTGGTTGTTCCTCTTGACACAACAGTACTGTAGTGCTTTCGGACTGTAAAGACTGAAGTGGTTTTATACAACACCAAGATACTAACTTTGGACCCAGTCCAGTGTGGTTGTTACAAATAGGTAATGTATAACATATGTCAAAGCCCAGGCTGTCAAATCTGGCTGGCAGCTACTCACATCTCAATGGTGTAACTTGGCAGTGTGGGTGGGTTTTCCATAATATAAAGCAATTCCCATCCATTGCAGATTGCAGCTCACAGAAGGCTCGGTTACAAGCAGATGCCACTCTCACTGTTCATCTGGAGGCATACACAGTACGTGAACAGAGTAAAGGCATGATTTGTGATTCCAAACAAATGCTTTCCTTTACCTGGCTCCACAGGCAATACAGAGCTGCAGTGTGCTCACCTGGCACGTACCACAGGGCCCAATAATTGCATAGCCTTGAGACCCCACGGTCCTGTAGACAGCAGCTCATCACATCTCACCTGCAGCAGGCAATGCAGTTTCACCTGTGTAAGCCCTTTTCCTTCCAATTCTAGTTCCTTTCCTTGCAAGGAATAGCTTCCTATTGCAAACACTGTTCCAAATACAGCTGTGAAAAGACTATCCCCGACATCAGTGGAGCTGTCACAGATAGAGGTTTGCCCCGTTAACAAGATAAAGGGGAAGAAAACTCAGAGAACAGACATTTGCAAAGTTTTTATCACTTGGCAAAGAGCATATCGGGTATTGAGGAAACAACTTCAAATGTATCTGCAAGGACAGAATACCACTAATGCTTCACAGCTTGCTCCAGGATGCTCTCATCCACCACCTTGTGAGGGAGAGTCACCTTCAGAGTGGCGTTCTCCTTCATTGCTTGGCAGATCGTTTCATAAGCATAGTCATTACCTGACCAGCAGCGCCTGGCGACCTGTCAGACCAGAAAATCAATGGGTGTAAACCCCTGCATTTCTCTTGCCACATTTCATCTTGCACAACTTCTGTGCAAACACCAGCGCCCAATTTCATAACAATAAATCTTTCACCCAGTTCCTAGTTCCCTTACTGTTTGGGAAGTGATTTTTGTAATATCTACTTCATTTTTGGGGGTGATATTTGGGTACACCTGGTGCATCTTACTGCAGAAACATACCATTGGACAGATAACACTGGTAGAGCCAGACACCTTGAGAACTTCACAAGAGCCTCTCGTTAAAAGTCATTGTGCACTCAATCCCAGCTCTGTAAAACTAGCTTTAGGCAACAGGGTCATTTAATAAATTGATGCTTTTGCAGTGGGAGAAGGCAAGAAGGAATTCTGCAATTCTCTTGAGAAGTGAAACAGAACAGATCATATCAGTATTGGCAAGGAACTCTCAATACATCAGGTCTTTGAGAGATTACATGACTGAAACATAACAGCTCTCATCCTTTACTTAGACTGTCCAGTTGATTTGATTCCCTGCAAATATTGAATCAAAACCTCTCTGCCATTTCAGAGGTGGGATCCTAATCTTAAACCCAGGCAGGATCTATCCAGACACTAATGGAAAGCAAAAACACTAATGGTAGCAGGGATGAGCTGGCATTTGAATGACAGACCTTCCAAGATCCTTAGATCCAGAAGCTGGGACTAGACAAGACTAAGTTCAGACAGTTGTCAGTTGTATTATGTAGGCAAATAACAATGCCAGCATGTCTATAACTAAACTACAATAAAGTTAAAGTAAGCATGCTTCCCTTCCTACTTAAATAACAAAATACACACTGAGATGTGGAAACTACTGGGCTCCAGTGCATCATAAAGTCAGAGATGGTGGTCCCAACACTTTATAATGAGTTCCTTACCCAGGAATTATTCAGTCTCTTTTAGCACTTAAAGTCCTTTGAAGTTGCTCGGAGAAAAAGAAAACCAACCAAACAAAACAATTCATTGATTCCAGTCGAATAAGGCTCATAACCACCCATATCAGAAGCAGGAATAGAATGAGTCTGTTGGCCCATTAGGACTATTCCTGGCGTACAAAAAGCCAGATGCTAAAAGCTCCTGCTCGAGTGCTCATGTTCCTCATTCAGTTAAAAAAATGGGAGCACTGGAACCCAAGTACCTAAACAAAGATAGTCCTGAAGACAGGAAAATCTTAAAGTGCACATATATAATGAGTTTTGCTTACTCCATTGGAAACATCCCAGCTGAGCATCATCTTCGCCTGTTCTTCAGCCTCCTTAGACCCATCCAAAACCAGGCCAAACCCTCCATTGATCACTTCACCCCTAAAAATACATGGATTTAATACAATTAAATCAAAACCATTCGAGCCTATCCCACAACTCACAGGAGATGATTTCTTCTGTTGCAGTGCCAGGATGAGAATATAGAAGTGGTGCTGAATAAGAGACGCTATCAGTGACCTGTTTTACTTACACACACACACACAAAAGGGGGGATTTAGCAGAGCAAAGACCTCATTTCCTGACCTATTCCACAATCAAACCTATTCCACCTGTGCTGTAATGCCCAGCTATCAGCCAGCATCTGCTCCAAGCATGGGTGCCAAGCCAGGCTTGTGCTGCATCTCATGAGGACTGTACTGGGTGTAGAAACACATAAGGAAAGGTTAACCCTGCTGATGGGACAGTTACCTATCTCAGGGTATTATTAACATTAGCTGTTCATTTGTTACACTAGAGCCTGCCATATAGATAGGATCAGGAGAAGACTGTGTACTTACTGAGGCAGACGGATGGATCTATTTATATTCTCCTGAGACAAATGAAAGAGCAGAAGTATCTCATTAGAAAAGTGTTAACCACCACCTAATGCACATCTGCCTTGATCCTTTCCAAAATAGCCTTCACTTTGAATGAGATACATAGATGTTTAAAGACATCAGTGCCAGCTTTACAGGAAGCAGACTTATTGGCAAAAGAAGAACAGAAATATGTTAAAGCTAACAGATTAAACTTGGAAGAAATACCAGTCTGGTTGGAAAAGGACAGGGAAAACACGTAGAGCAGTGCATCGTGTCTGACTTCAGAGCCTGCTCAAGTTCTTGTTTCACTGCATATGGGGAATAGTGGAGAATGCAGTTGGATAATTATCCATTACTGTAAATCTATGAGGGTTCTGGTGTTACAACTGAGCATCAGCATTACTTGAGGGATGGGGCACATCATACAACACCACATGGGATGAGAATCTACCGATGGAGATCCCGGAAGGCAGGATGTTATCTTCTGTGTTTTAGAGTTAATATAATGGTTTCCAAGATGTACATAGAACACCATCAGACATTTCCATGTATGAGACGGGGGTTAGGTGCCTTCCAGTCCAGGAAGGAATCATTTCTTACTGTATATTTTCCAGCAGTAGCTTCTCTGGAAACGATACTACATTGGAGCACCACAGACATGGGACCTACTTGCATTTGCTCATTTTCAATACAACACAACTTAGGTTAACTGTCTTTTACTAGTGCCATAGAGTACCTGTGTGCTAAGTAGGACCCTACCACATAACTTAGCAAGGAACTTACTGCTCTAGTTCTCCCCATCATGGTGCCATTCCCTGGATTCCCCCCACTTTACCATTATTAGAGATACTATTACAAGCACATTTCTGTTGAAAGGCACAGTTTTCTTAAAGCTGACAGTTCTCAGCAGAATCTCACTGACTGAAGCAGTTTCTTATCTTTCACAGGAATATTTGAAGCAAGGCCATGTTTTCAATTGAGATGTTTAAATATTTTAAGCTCTGACTCTTTAAAATACTGTCAACACTTTTCAACCTCCAGTTTAACTCCCAGGATCTTTTTAGTGTGTGTAATCTTTCATTAGTTCTGCTTCAAGTCTCACTTTGGGATGAAAACCATCTAAACATCTGCATGTCTTACAAACGATGCTTATGTTGTTGCTGTCTTCCCCAAAAGAGGGGACCAGACTGGATGACAGCATTACACATGTGATTATATGAGGAGCAGGGCCAGTTACCTCACCATACTCTGTTGTTTCAGTGCAGAGACCAAATTAGCACTATTCTTTAAAGTACCAAGCTGGAATACACTTATGAACATCACTGATGCCCTTGCAACGTAATTGGGATCATAGGGTGATCACACCTCAAGTCAGCCTGTTGGCAATATCAGACAATAAGAAAATGAGACCTCTGGAACAGTGCTTTGTAAAGCTATTCCATACGGGAAGACGATGCTCTTTTGGTGGCAAAGATCCCCTCTGCGCACAGCATCCCAAAGAGCATCCTTTGAAGCTATGACATAAAGGGTGAGCATCGGATCTCACTCCATAAATTTAGAACCTCTCCATTGATTTCTGTGGTATTATTCCAATGTAAATCAAAATCACTCATCAGAATCTGTCCTGCTATCTAAAAATCACTCGTAAATCAAGTGCCAATGTTTGCTAGGATGGGTTTTCTGGCAAAAACTCTCACTTTTAAAGGCAAGCTCTAGGCCTTCATTACCATTGGGTCACATTTTCAGGTAATTAAAGAAACATGTGGCATTTTGACCTAAGCTACTTCCTATAATTTCCAGATGCCTCCTTCTAAGGTGATCAAAGAAAACAAGGCCTCTCTCACAATCAAGATGTCACGCCGGCAGCAGTGCAGTTTGATTCTGAGATTGCTTCCCCCTTTGTCTTACTGCAGGTTACTCAGGCTCCACACTAATGTAAACCCCCCTGCAAATAAACAGGCAGCAAGAAATGAATAGCATTCATTTGCTGTAATTAGAGGCAAGACTGTTAATCTTAAGTCTCTCAAACAGCACATGTGATGCAGATTCCAGCTAAATAAATATTAATCCTGCTTTTTCTCTTTGTCCCATAAGGCTATAGCACAGAAAAAGCAAAGCAGGTAAAAGGCACATCTATTCTCACAGGGAAAACGTGGCACAAGAGAGTAATTTGTTATGCTTGGGGGTTTGTTTTGCTGCTTTCACCACCTTCAAACTATTCCCCTCTTCCTCCTGTAGAAGACAAAGGGCTGTAGCCTTTAACTAGCTAGGGTGGTACCCTGATGAGTTAAGCTAAGCAGAGCCCCCTGTTGTGCCACAGCTCTTCATACCCCAGCATGTAATGACACAACATGGTCACCACCTCCGAGTCTCAGCGTGGTGGCTTAGTGAGGCTCATGCAGAGACAGGCTGGACTTTCAGGCTCTGCATTCTTCACTGAAGCACAGTGATTTAATCAGGGGGCTATGATTGCTCCCGAGAACAAGGTGAGCAGATACTGCTCCACAGTGACAAGCTGCTGAGCAGCCAGACAAAATGTCAGAAAGGATAACCAAATCCTGGTTTTCCATTTGGTATTTCTATTTCAGAGAATAGCCACCTGCTAATTTTCACATGTATCGCATAAATGACAGTACCTCTGCTCTGCCTCAGGAAGAGCTTCCTTCTAATGATGTAACTCTGCTTAAGAAACAACTAAAACAACAGAACTGAGATTGCAGCATGATCAGTGACTGTTTTCCACGTGTAAAGGGCAGTCTTGCATTCAGCCAGTCCCTCTTTGAACTGCTTAGGGGGCTAGAAGCATGCAGGAAGAATGTGCCTTAGAGACCAGAGAGATAGGGAATACGATTAATTGTATCTTTGAGTTAAGTATCATCAATGCACAGAACATTCATGGCATAAGCAATTCTAATCATTATAATCATCATTAAAATATTCCCAATATTTTGCACAACATGGAGCAGAAAGTAATTTTCTGTGCTTATATTTCATAGGCGGCTTATAAACAGCTCATATTTCATAAGCAGTTAAACTCAGCTAAGGCAATTCAGACAGAACTAGTGTGCTGGTGGAGTCTGAGATGACCAGAGTAGGAAGATATTCAATATGAGTTATGGAAGTTGTGAACAAAATCCTGGCCATAGTGAAGTGTTAGCACTGAAATCAGTAAAGGCAAATCCATGCATCTAGGCTCTCAGAAAGCTTTCTTATTCCATCATTCAGTTCTGCTCTCATGTACCTGCTATTCAACAGCTACTTCATTGAAATCAAAGGGATCAGAGTACAGCTGAGGGAATTCTTCATCTGACTTGAAGGGGTATTTCCTAGACTCAGCTCATCCTGATGAGTAACAATAAACTATCATCAAATGTCTCCTTGGATAACATCTGCTACAAGTTCTTTGGTTTGCTGTTGGCATATTCTGGAGCTGGATGGAAAAGGGAAGTGGGAGGGTTCACGACAGTATTTAACAGAGGATTGTGCCCCTTTTGACTGGTGATAGCACCAAATGAACACTGGACTTCCCAACCCTAACCGTTCTATGATTCTAAATGGGATAGGCTTTGCTGAACTATGCAGAACAGAACAAACCAGAACTAAAGTCTCTGCCTGTTAGTGGCATATGGAGAAGATGAGTTTCCCTCTCCATATATACTATTTCCTTCATTCTGCTTCTCAGCCTAGGCATTTCTGTTAGTTCTGCATCTGATGTGAAGGAGGTGTTCAACCCAGTCTTGTCTTTTACCAGGCACAAGAAAGGAGAAAGACCTGGGGGTCTGCTGGCACCTGAGCTGGTTTGTATCAATAACCCCTCATTACACTTTAGCACATGAGCATTTATATTGGGGTCTTAAGGTCACAGATTTAAATACAGCTTAAGGGAAAACCCAACCACAATCCATCCGCCAGCACTCTGGCTGTGCATGTGTGAAGACAACTTTGGAAGCAGGATCTGTTCAAAAAGACCACGGCAGACTGTCCTTGTTTGGCAAATTAAGCTCTTCAAACTGAGCTGTGGCCAATGTCCAAAACACTTTCTGGAGACATATAGGTATTGATTGAAGAAGCCTGATACAACACCACACTTTGCCTTTCAGCCCTTGTTTCCAAACCAATCCTTCCCATGATCACAATCACTCCACTAATACATCTTCTCTGCAATTCCCCTCCTTCTTCTCCTCCCCATACCAGTGGTAACAGGATTCAGAGTCCAGCTTTAGAAACATGGATAAGTTCTTACCAGCCAACTCCACCACCATTGTGCAACGCGACCCAGGTTGCTCCTCTGAATGCATCTCCTACAAAGTTCTGCACTGCCATGTCTAGGAGAGGAGGAGAGGAAAGGTGTTACAGATCTGATGTGCTGCACTCAGGTGATGGTGGTTGTGCTCCTCACTCCTTCCACTGACACCTTGATGAGCACAGAATGGTTTGGGACGTTAAAGCTCATCCAGTTCCAACCTCATGCCACAGGCAGGGACACCTTCCACTAGAGCAGGTTGTTCCAAAGCCCATGCAGCTCTCAGAAGCCTGATGTATTTCCAGACCATACTGCAGAGTTAATTCAGCCCTGAGCAGAAAGCCAGTTCAAAGCTAAGGAGCTGCATTTTGGGGACAAAGCTGGGATGAAAGATGTACTGGCCTCAGTTCTCTGGACCTGGGGCAGTTTTCATCTTACCATAAACTGCTACGATAACACAGGAGGGATCATTGTGTTTAATGAAATGAAGAAAAAGAATTTAGCAGAAAAATGTCATTTGACTAATGATAAATGCGCTATTTCCACTGAAATTCACTAGAATTTTATATATTGACTACAATTTGTGCTAAAGCATAAACCCAGAGGGGTGGAAAGACATACAACACAGAGGATAACAGGGTAAAACTGAAAACGTTTGTCCAGATTTAATTCAGAATGGCTTTAGATAATTTGCTGTGCTTTTAACAGCAAAAAAATAAGCAACAAACAGCGATATCGGCATGAGCCACATTCACAGACCCACAGTTACATCTCTGATGGAAAAATGAGTTTACTTGAGCGCTAATCTATGTTAAACCCTGTCAAAAGCCCCATTATGGCATCTTTTATCTGGCATTATGTCACTTTAATAACCCAATTATCATAATGACAGTGCTGTCAAGAGGGAGTGAGAGAAATCAAAATCCCCATATAATAAAACGCACAGATTTCTTCCTCAGTCACTAGTGTGGGAAGAGGGCAGGTTCAACAAGGAGATGGCAAGTGAAGTAACCATGCAGTAACGTGCTGCTCCTGCACTTTGATAAAGGTCACTCATTCCAAATGCCTGTGCTGAAATACACTTTGCAGAGCAGCAATGACTCATGTTTGCCAAGGATCAGGCTGAGGAACTTACTGTAAAACACAATGAGGCAGGCAAGCGCCCTGGAAAATTCCTGTATGCCAATGTCACTTGAAGCAGCTCAAATATGGTGTTGAAACAGGAAAGAAGAGAGAGGAACTGGACTTGATCCTAAGGGCTTTTTCCCTTAACCTAAACGATTTGATGTTATTACCTCCAGAGGTTCACCTGGTAAAATAGGCTTGCTTTTAAAGACCAGTGAAATCAGTGGTCAAAGGCTTCAGATAAGCCCTTGGAGAAGACAAATGGTTCATGTAAATCACAAAATGCAAAGAAAAACACATGATGAGCAACGGGGTTTAAGCAAGCCTCATTTCTATTGCCCTCAGCTGCACCATTTTCTCACAGCATTATTCAAGGCATCCATCTGACCTATTAGAATTAGCCAACATGCTCAAGAAGGGTTGAAGCGGGACTGATAGACCAGCTAAAAGCCTCCTTTCATCAGGAAATCCAGTTACGATAGCAGGGAACTTTTCTTCTTAAAATTGAGCCATAATTTGGTTCTATTATGAATTGCCATAATGGAAGTAATTCAATATACTCAGCTACCTCAATCATCATTTCTCCTTCAACTGCAGCTTGTAGCCTCCTGTCTCGCACCGCTTTGTGATTGCTAGTTCATGACATGCAGGAACACTACTGGGCTAAAGCCATTATCATCATTTCTACTTTATGGATGGAAAATTGAGGTAGATTTAGGTTAGAAATTGCTCAGTACTTCACTCATCTTTTCAGGTCTCCAACCTGATATTTCTTGGGTTAATTTCTCTAAAGCATCATGTCATCAATTTAAAAGCAGGGCCTGGTTAGCTCAGGGCAGGAGTGCAGAATTAGAGGCTCCTTTTGCACAGCCAACCTACGTGATTTGCCCACAGTCACACTGTAAGTGAGCAGCAAGGCTTGGAGTTGAATTCAGAATGCCTGGCTTCCTTTCTTATGCTTTCACTATCAACGTATGTTCCTTTATGATAAGGAAAGTTCCTTTCAGGAACTCCAGCCTGTTTTCCAAGTCCTCAGGCAATGAAATGAACACATCTGTGAATCTTTCTGCTAAAGCATAATACTATTGTAGAGCTGATATCTGACCTTGTGGATCCCCAGGAAACACAGCTCAGATCCCCTCTTTGAAGCAAAGTACAAAGTGAAAATCAAACAGACGATAGAGTGCTCAGACACTGCTCTCCATTGACATCCAGGTAAACCTGGTGCATCATCATTGACTGCTCAGCACTCTTCTGGACCTTTCCTATTTAGAGTAGCTCTACATACACATCCCTACCACAACCCTCCTTAGGTAATGTGATTAAACAGAATTAAAGGGTTAAATAAAAGCAGTTTAGAAGTGTTGCATAAAATCCCAGATTCTCTTGTAAAGCAATCCCCTTGTTTGCCTGGATGGACAAACCTCAGCTGCTTTGCTGACCTGCACAAAAGGCTGATCCATCATAGATGTTTGAGGTTTCTCTGTAAGGACTGTCAGTCCCACTCACATCATGGTGATCTCGGCTGAGGACCACTGGAGCCTGCAAAAAGCCAAGGACAAGAGAATGGAATCCTTCATGCACTACAAATGCTACTGAGGGATGATCATTTCCTGAATTTACTTCTGTCTTCAGTCATTTCAAACCTCAGCTTTGCTCCCTCTCCTAAAACCACAGAACACCTTCTCTGTCATTTACTATTACAGATGTTCACATGCTGTTCATGAGAGCTATGCTCATTTCATAACTAAGAGCTTGGTGCTATGACAGTGGCATCGTCAAAGGAGGGATGGGAGAAGAGGGGCAG
Organism: Forpus xanthops; assembly: GCA_032466535.1. NCBI lineage: Eukaryota > Metazoa > Chordata > Aves > Psittaciformes > Psittacidae > Forpus > Forpus xanthops. The sequence continues at coordinate 11,406 of JASSUY010020230.1, forward strand.
CCATAAGGTTACTTCATCTCAGCCAAACTATCAAAGACATTTCAGTATGCAAAAGTCTTCATTGAAAACTAGTTCTTGGTGTCCATTTTCATCAGCAAACAACAAAGTTTTACATTTATTTATGCTTTTGGGAAACTTCAAGACTAAAGAAGTTAAGAATGAAAATCAGTGATTTCATACAGCTCAAACCAGTCTGTTCTTGATTTGGAATCTAACTGACACTGTGAATCTAGGTCAGCTTCCAGGTCATCATTTGCCATGCACAGGGTTTACACAGGAATAATTCACTCTTGGCGTGGTGTAGTCTGGAATTAGCTGGCTCTGGTTTATGCTGGCAGTGAATTAGGACACCATTGAAAATAGACACAAGCACCCAGCTTGCAAGAGGAGGAATGGAGATTCACAGAAACACAGAATGGGCACAACTAAATCCAAAGGGCCTGGGAGGCTGACCTGGTCACTCAGAGCTCCAAGGGAGTGCTTGGTCTGGTCAGGTTTGTTTTTTGAGCCTAGCCTGCAGTGACGTTCATTTTGAGTCCTGAGAAGGTCAACAGAGCTTGGAATACTTGAACAAACATTTTCTGAGTAACAAAAAGCAGAACGCATTCCAGCTAGGGAAGGTCTGAGCTTTACTTAAGTTCACCCCTTTAAAAAGGGTAATTCAGCTATGAAAGAGATGGAGATGAATGAGTGACAATGCCTTAGTCTGATGCTGATGTCCGTAATGGGAATAATTATGGAGTGGTGCCTTAAGGATATGGACCCTATAACCAACAGGCACTTCTCTCACTGGTTGAAGCCTTCTTTTCCACTGCCCAGCTCAGTCTTACACACCAAACACGTTTACCAAATCACAAAGAAAATGACAAACCTTAATCCTCCTTTCAGAAATGGCTCGATTAATAGCAACAGCTATAGACACACGACCCCTCTGATCAGAATATAAGATCCTAGCTTGAGAGCCAACAACCTGGAAAACAAAGAGGCCAAAGTGATAAGGTTCTCTGTGCAAGTGACTTATCTTCAGGCCCCAGATGAATATAATCACAGGAGTGACCCCTTCCCTTCTGTAGGAGAAAGTGCAGATTATTTCTTCATCAACTTCCAGATTCCATAAAAAAGAAACTAAAATCCCTCTGTGCACTGAGTTTTATCTCCACTCACACGAGATGTATTTCTGTATTCAGCTGCTACTGTCCAATCAATCCCACCTTTTAAATCAACCTGATTGCTTGCCTATAATCCCCCTATCAGCAAATCCCGTATCAAAGCAGAGGTTTGGAATTGGCAGTGGTGGTCTGGAAGGGGGGAGAAATCTGGAGACAAAGAATGGCAAAGAACATCTGCCCTGCACAGCTCTGTTCCTCCCTCCAGCTTTTACCCCATACACCAATCTGGCTTCCAGATAAAGAGAGCACACAAGCCCTCCAGTGTTACTTGTTAGCTTCACAGTGAGAACCCGTCCTAAAAGAAAAACAAAGGATGCTTCACTGGTATCCTGCCTCCCACTGTACAAAAGCATGGCATGTCTTTGGCCTCATCACCTGTTTTGTAAAGGGTACCAGGAACTATAGGCATGAAGAACATGAGCCAAAGCAACACCAAGAAGGACCCTGTGAATAGCTCTCTGAAAGAAAGGCAGTTACAAATGAGATGGAGAGGGAACCATTGATGTGTTTCACTCCTGATATAAGACTAGATATTACTGAGTTATTTTAACATTCCCAGATGAGGAAGTGAAGGGAAAGAACTGCTTCAGCTCACCCTAAATCCCCTATGGTGGAGAGAGGTTTCAGTTATCAGCTCTGGGAGTTAGAGGCAGTGATTTCATTCATGCCCATGCCCGCATTTCACTCCAGCATTCTGGACCAGGACACGTGGAGTGAAGGCAGTTGTGCACTTACCAAACTGTGCCTGCCAGCTTCCCGAATCCAGCGGATGTTGTCATGGTACTGCTGCTTCACAGATGTGCTCACTGGCCAGAGAAAGCAAGAAAAGAGGTTTTGAAGATGAATGCAATATGCTGCAAGTTTAATTTAACTCATCTGACAGCACTAGGAAGTCAAATTCTACTCTCAGATACAAGCACGCATATAGGAAGTGCTATACAGAATCTTCTGTGCAGCTGATGCAGTAACTGGTGCCGTACACTTAGAGGTAGGTACAAGATGTCACCCAGGAGACAGCTGGAACATAACCCCCATTCAGATCCTTAGAAAACTAAACCTTGGAATATGGGTTACATGTACCGTTCATCCCTGTTCACCTGGCTTGCTGCCTACTAAATGCCAGCCCTTTTCTGAGCCTTTGCTAGTTTAGAAGCCTTAGCAAACTCCATGACATTGGGTACCACAGGCATCAGGTAGCACATAACTCCTTTGAGACAGCCAGCAGAAATTCCCAGCTGGCAATACATGCTTGAGGATAAGTTACACCAGTGCTGGGATAGAGATAGCACAGCAGTTGCTCTGTACTAAGTGACCCACGTGAATGCTTTATCCCAAGATAAACCCAAGGTCTCTTATGCTACAAACTGAGGTATGTTGCCTCACATTATTATGGAGCACAAATTGCACAAAAATACCTACTATGGAGTAGTTACTTTATGTGTAAATCCATCCTGTATCTTGTTTAGATATATATAGGTCAGGTTGAATGGGGCTTGGAGGAACCTGGTCTAATAGAAGGTGTCCCTGCCCATGAGCTTTAAGATCCCTTCCAAGCCAAACCAGTCTGAGATTCTATGATATATGTTTTCTAAGAGAATTATATATAATGATTTTATATACTCCATCTTCTCCTCATTTATATCTGTGCTGCCCCATCCAGAAACAAGGAAGACTAAAGGCAAGATGCTCATATTTAATCTGAGTTAAACACACTGTTATAAGGGAATGGCCTCCATACAGAGAGTTTTAGTGACCCCAAAAAGCCCTGTCAGTGCTTTAGGGCTTGGCTCCAAGTGATGGCTTCTAAACTATGCAATGAGAATTAACATGTCAGCTCATAGCTTTGGAGGAAGTGAAAGATGAAACTTCTGCTAGTGCTGTTCTAGTGCTGTTGTGCTGCCATTCATAAGCTTTAAGGAAGCATCTTCTAGAAGGCAATGGGTAAGATTCCCTTTGGTTATTATAGCTGTTTAATGAGAGTTTACAGGAGTTACTCTAGAAAAACAAATGATGAGCTCCTTTTTCACCTTTATAAGCTATCTCAGAGAGATATATCATGCCTTATACTTCACAGTGCACAGACTTAGAGAACAGATCTTTCTGTCACTTCTATAGAACACATCCAGGAAGAATACTGGCTACAAGGATATGTCTCGACACAGCAGGATTCATGTTTGCCGACACAAAATGAGCTTTGTCTCAGTTCCCCTTCAAAAGCAGGGGACAGCAGTAACAGCCCACTGTCAGGGATATGGAAGAGTGAGATAATGTTATCTGTAGGTACTACAGCAACATACACAGCCATGCAGATACCCCAGACTGGTTCCACCAGCGAGTAGAAATGGCTGTCAGGTTATTAGCAACTGACAAAAGAAATTGTAATCACAGATAAGTGACACTGGATGGAGCACCACATCCAGGAAACCTGGTTTCCTGCCATTCATCTGCTCACCAGCATCTTAAATCGCTTCCTAGATTCCCACACCTCATTCACCTGTGAGGCAGGGCAAAGCAATTTGATTCCTTTAGAAAAGCTTTTTGGAGACCTGTTGATGAAAGATGCTGTTTGCCTTTAAGTTTCAAGGCGATAAAGAGCAGAAAGACCCTCAGGAAATGAGGGGAAAGGCTCTTAGCCCAAATTGCAACCAGAGCTTTGGGATCAATAGCCTCTCTACTTGGTGCTTTACACCTACTGCTCACACTCCTTACAGGAGTTTAGAGAACTGCAAGATTTGCTGCCCTGTGGAACAGGCATGAGACTCCTCTATGGCTTTAACCAAAACCTCACACAAGTTTCACAAGTCTCAGTTTCCTTTCCCCCCCGAAGAGCCCTCAGTGTTGGGGCATGGGATGGAATCTTACCTCCCTGACGTATAGACTCCTCCAGCACAGACATGGCGATGGAGTCAGTGACAGCAAGATCCTGTGGGTCACCTGAGGTACAAACCCAGCGGAATGGCCCAAATCCCAGGGAAAAAATGTCCCTGGGAAGAGAACATGCTTCATTAAGAGATAGCTGAAATTCTTTCCTTATTTATGCTGGCTGCTAGCAGTGCTTTTCTTTCATTAGCTGGAGACGGAAGAATTTGAAACATTTTCAATGAACTAATCTAAACAGAAGCATCAAGGACCATTAATTGAGAAATTAAGCAGTGCTGTTCCACACAGCCATTGACTGGGGTATCAAACACACCAGGTTTTTGATAGGAATGTTGGGCAGTTCAGTCAAAGTAGTGCATCATCAGATGAAGTGCAAGTTTCCTTCTGTTTCATCAGATACAATCTCCCTGCTGCCTGGCTAAACCCAGGCTGAGCGCATCTTCACTCTCAGACAAGTGCAGGTTCTGAACAAGTGCCTGAGTCCGGACTCATTTGCTGTCCACATTGTTCTTACACAAGAGTAAGACATGCTTCAGTTGAGTTCCAGGAGAGATCTGGTTGGTGCTTTACTCTGTGTTCAAGCTCTGATTCACATGGTATAGGCAAGTTCAGCATGAGTCAGAGGCTAAAGTGTAACTCTAAGGAAGGTGACAGAAAACATGAGCGTGATGCACGCATGATGCTTGTCCAAGAGGACATCTCCCTAAAACCACACTGCGCATTACTCCAGAGTGGAGGAAAATAAGACAAACCCTGACATAACACCTGTAAGGTGAATTTTCCTCCTACTGCCTCCTTCTCATCACTTATAGTACATTGCAAAACCTGCCCAAAGTGGAATCTCCCCTAAACAAAGGACTTGAGTGCTTCATTCCAAGCTCTCCCCAACATACCCCATGATGTGCTGGACGTAGGAAGGGTATCGGAATTCTGTTTTATTGGCTCCTCTTTTCTCAACATCAGCACCTGTAGAAGAATTTAATAGTCAGTGATTTGGGGAAGAAAAACTGCAAGATGCAAAAGCAGACTGCATATGGGTTCCTGCGAAGGCTTTATCTCATCCATAATGGTGGTCAGAGGTCTCAGAATGAGAGAAAGAGATACTAAAAAGCTTGCACTAGGCAGTGGCCAACCCTATCCTACTACAGCTGGGAAGATGCATACAGCATTGTCCTCATTTCCACCCACCAACTCCAGGATCTACTCACCAGCTCGTTGAGCTTCCAAGAGAAAAGCATTGCCATAATCCCAAAAAAACATGCCCTTATCAGCTAGTCTGTTAATAGCAGCCACTTGTCTCTTCAGACTGAAATAAAGGAGACATTTTATTCTTGAGACTGATAAAACATCAATAAGAATATCAGTTTCACCTGCAAACTTCCAAGTCAGGGGTAGCTCTTACACATTAAAACTACAAAAATGGTGGGTAAGGGATGTCTGCCAGACTCCAAGTGTTAGCTGTGTATGAACAGGGTTGGGATGTATCAGTACCATAGCTCTACCCCAGATTTCTACTGAAATACCAAAGAACAGAAACTTCTTGTTAAGACAAGCATGTGCTCACTTGCACAGCAGCTAAACGTAAAGGTTAAAACCAGGTATCACCATAGGGTTTACCTCTCTTGTACCAGGGTCCGGAACTTCCCTGGGTTGGTGGACAGGAGCTGCTTTGCTTCCTCAAAGCCAAGCTGTACCGGGTAGTACCCCCCATTGAATGGGTTATGGCACGAAGTCTGGTCAGATCCCAGATCAACCAGCAGCTCTCCTGTTGTGTCCAACTCATGCACCAGCCTCTCCCTGGGGAAGAGAGTGTTCAGACAGGAGCTGTTGTTTCACATTCTAGCTCCCCATTCAGGTGAACTTCCATCCCAAGAGGTTCCTTATAAAGGTATGCCCTTGGCAGGTTAAGTTAGCAGTCAGGGAGTGGGAAATGATGGTGCAGCTTTTATACTTCACATTTACCTGCTCAGGAACACTGACAGATGAGCCAGATACCAGTATGACAAACCAGTCTCAACCTTTGGTATACGGTATGAGAGCAAGATTTGCCATCGGACAAGGAATTTCCATCCATCATCTGATTATTGTTATTCACTCAATACCTCAACATTGCTATTCTTCCCTGAAACTAAAGACATTTTCTTGCTATCCAACTAGCAAAATGTTAGAAGGGATAAATTCTTTCTTCATCCAAGGAAGTATCTTAGGGGTTTCTTTCCCTAAGAAATTCATTGTTCCATAAAGAAAGGAGCATGGGAAGCAACGGGGAATTGGACCACAAGGATGAAGACTTCTCTTTAGACAATATAACTCTTCACAAGCATCTAGAGTAATGAACTCAGCACCAAGCTTAATGCCTCTTCCAAGTTTGGGAACTAATTCCAGGTTGACTAACAAGCCAGAGCATTAATATATCCATTATCCATATATACTACTTACCATAGATCTACCACATTCCCATGGTAACCCAAACTAAGGGCAATTTTATTCTTTCTTGCATCTCTAGAATAGATTTAAAAGATTGATTGAAGAAAATGACTTTACATAATTCTATCTTGCAATGTACAAATCACAAAGTCAAACCCACCAAAGAAGTCTGTACAGAGTTTCCAACACCCATCTAAGCAAGAGATCTTTCTACCTTCACGTAATTGTTAATTACTGATTTCAGAAAGCTTAAGGGATGCTTCAAGTGTAGCATGATTTGTAATTGCTCTATGCATATTCATGAAACTGAAGTTATTTAACATATCTAAGTGATATGAAGCTGAACAAAGACACATTTAATATATGTGATAGGAAACCAAATCAAGACACATGTAACATACATAAATGATATGAAGCATTGATGTAGCTTGCAGTGAGCATTGGTGGTCACTAGTGATTGCTGCTATCGGAAGGATGGATACACATTCACAAGCAGACCGGGAATAAGAAGGGGTGTCCCTCATGCCCCTTATATACACACTAAAATCACACAAAGCAGAAGGACATCAAGTGAGGATTAGGAAGCAGAGATGAAGGGGGCTATAGGGATGGTGGGGAGGGACTCTTCATGAGGACTGTAGTGATAGGACAAGGGGTAATGGGTTCAAACTTAGACAGGGGAAGTTAAGATTGGACCTGAGGAAGAAATCCTTTACTGTAAGGGTGGTGAGGTACTGGAATGGGTTGCACGGGGAAGTTGTGAATGTGCCATCCCTGGTGGTGTTGAAGGCCAGGTTGGACATAGCCTCAGGTGCCATGGTTTAGTAGGAGGTGTCCCTGCCCATGGCAGGGGGGTTGGAACTGGATGATGTTAAGGTCCTCTCCAACCCTGACTATTCTGGGATTCTATGAACTCACTGACTTACAATACAAGTCTTACCTAAGACGAGCAATGCAGTGGTCCAGGTTGTTAGAGATTTCCATCAGCCATCCCTGCTTGTGACGTTTCAAAAGCGCTGCTTCATCAACCTAAAGGAAACAGCAGACATCTTGAGCCTCCTTTTTGCCCCATCCAGACGCTTTTACCTTTAGTTTTTCAACTAGTCTGCAAGAAAGAGCAGCAAATGGGCAAAGGGAATTGCCCTGCCTTGGTCTTAACAATACAGAGTCATTGTTCAAACACTTATTTCTTTCCTCAGGGTTTCCCTTTTTTACCCTTTACGTTTTACTCCAGGCTTGAAGCAAGAAAACCCTCAACAAACTTTAATACATCACTTCCTAAAGCATATCACAAACCAAAAATTATCACTAAATTTGTACAAGAGACAGCATTTTCCCACCAACTTTAACTATTCTCATTCTGTCTTTTCATTATTAAGTTGGGGAAAAGAAAAATACCAACAAAAAAAAGCAAAAGGTTTCCAAGTTAGTTTTCAAACCTGGCTATTTTCTATGAAAATACAATTTCTGTTTAAATGAGGCAATATTTCCTTTGATCAGCTCAGAGACAGACGTTTCTGGCTGACTGCTCGGCATGAAGCGATGCTTTGCTGAATAAAGTCGACCCTCACTTTTGTTCTTTGACTGCTGCTTGAAAATCTCCACCAAATATGGGAAAGAGGAAAGTGTTCTCTTGTCCCAGCTGGCTGACGTCTCTGGAAACAGTGAACGGATCAAAACAAAACTACACCTTTAATTCCCTCTTGCTTGAACTTGGAAGCCCCAAATAAGCTCAATCCCAAATCTGTGCTCTCTTCTGAGCTCAGCTTCTGTGTGTTAATGTGCACATGCATAAGAGACAGCTGGATAAAAACATAAATAGATAGACAAGCTGAGGAGGCTTTGGCACAGAATCCATATTAATGGTTCAGTGTACAAGCTTGCACGTCATTAATGAATTTATCATGAGCTCTCAGTGGCATAAACCAAGTAGAAAGACAAACTGCAGCCAATTTCCTATGGTAGCAACCGGTTTAAACACAGCAGTCTGTGTGCACAAGACACGTAACCTGAGTATCTTCTAGTATTTCATTACAGCATTTTTACTCCTCTATAATCCACCCCCATCATTTTCATTCTATTATTTCTCATTAACAAAGTATTTAGATGTAAATTAATTAAGTTCCATATTCAGGAGGCGCTTGAACACCAGGAAACCTTTTCTTTTCTAATTATTCTTAGCATGAGAAACCTTCCAGCATTTCCCACATTAGCAATAAAGACTCCTTCCAAAAGCCCAGATTATGATAATATCAGTGTCACTGCCAATGGAATTACTCACTGAAGTCAGGTGCCGTGGGGGACAGCTCCTTTGAGAGCTATTTGAATCAGCGCAAGAGGAAAGATATTACATCTGTATGAATTACAGGAATTGGGTTCATTTAAATCGCAGTATAACAGAGCAGATCTATTTAAATCTGTTACCAAATCCTACATGCTTTACTCCCAGCCCTGACAGCCTTTCACAGGCTCAAGAAAACAAGCTGGCTTTAAACCACACTTGCAAAGCATGCTCATTTTCGATCAGTCTTTAAATCTCAGTAGGTTTAAAGACTGCACAAAGATGATGAGCTGATGTCACCTCCAGTGTGACACTAAAGAGCTCAGTGCAGTCAGAGGAGATGGCTGGCCCTCCACGCAATTACTTTGTGAATGACAATCTGCTTCATGTCAAACAGGAGAGGTAAAAGACTTGGCCCCATTAATCCCCTCTGTCTGAGCTTTGGAAGCCCCAGCTGACAAAATGACATCTCTTGCACAATTCAGCAATGCCATTTGCATAAATAGGTCCTTAAATAAATAATATGTACATATATATAGCTATCCAGATGTGCTCCTGAGACTCATTTCCGACAAGGATCATCTCACAGGAGATAAAAACCAGGCGAGATTCAGTCTCCTGAACAAAATCATCTGCAGACACAGAGATGAAAAGGACAAAGGGCTGCTGAGAATAGCATTCACTGGAATCTTCCCTTTGTATTCCAGCATTTGAAAGCTCATGATGTCAGAGTGGAAGTCTGAATAAAGATAATGTATTCAGTAATAATTTGCCCAATAATAAATTGATTGAATTTAACCTGCAGAGAGCACCTGATGAGATCTCAAATACTCACCAAGCTCCTGCGCTAACAACACTTACCCCATCATTGTAAAACAGATGGAACCTAATCCCAGCCTCCTCTCTGACAGGTTAAAGCCATTCCCCCTGTCCCGTCCCTACAGGCCCTTGCCCAAAGCCCCTCTCCAGGTTTCATATAGCGTGTTAAAGATTGTTGCAGTGTTTCTGTAGTCCATCCCTGCACCCGATAAGCGAGAACAGAGCCCTGTGATCAGCAGAAAAGCTGAAAAGTGCATTTTATTAGAACCTAATGTTACTTCTAATTAAAAATGTATTTCACTCACAGCTTACAGGCACGTACACAGCACAATTATGAATTTTCATGCTCTGCATTATATATGATACCTAAAGATATCTGTGGATCAAGCGGATCCTATCACACACTACTCCAATTGCTTGGACATTAGCAGTCTGAATTACAGAGCATGACTAGACTCTTTGTTTATATGAGGAAATAACTCATTTAATGTATTTGGAACAGAGAAACATTACATCAGGACAAAAGACTCTACAAAGAACATACGCAGTAGGTGAGCTTCAGGGAACATGGCACTTGCAGAACTTCCTCATCATCATCCTTTTCCTTTAGCAGAACTTACCCTCACTGTCTACAAACTGGGATTCTCATAAGCGCCTGTAATTAAACCTCACCATCTTCATACTGAAGCCAACCTTAAAATTCTCAGGTTTACAAAATCCCATTGACTTTAAAGAATCACAACACCAAGAAGTTCATTGCCTCAACCTTGAGGAGTGAATCATACCAGCACTTTTAACAGGTACTTCCCATTGCACCTGATAAGGGTGCAAGAGGCATTAAATGTTAACTGCAATGTAACTGACATCTTTTAACAGAGACTTCTTTGGCATAAGAGAATACAGCTCCCATGGGAACTGCCTGTGGAAGTTGGACCCTTTCACACGTGAAAGGAGGGTAGCTCGAGCACCGAGAACGACAGCATCATCCTGCATGATTTGTGAGGCAATGACAGGAAGTTACAGCCAATATCCATACAGTCTGATCCAATAAGAGAACAAATACAGAGTGAAAAAGCTCTGCAGAGACAGATCTATGAAAAGAGTAAATTCCATTGAGTTTGGTTGTCACGGTTACTTGAAGAACACAACAGATCAGGAGAATGAGGGTTCTGATTCAGCACATGTAGAGAAGATAGAATGAAGGAAGTATCGCTCTCACCTCTGCAATGATCCCCACGCACCCAGCAATGACTGCAGCCTTTGCCTGTGCCCCACTCATCCCTCCAAGACCAGAAGTAACAAACACCTTTCCAGACAGGTCTTCTGCCTTCAAGTAGCGACGGCCAGCATTGAGCACTGTGAGCTGCACACAACACAACACAGCCATTACCAGGAGCTACTTTTCCCGCAGTCCCTGAAATACAAGGATCGTCTGTCCCTTTTGGAAAGACAGATTGAAAATCAGGGGTCATTTCGACTATTAATCTTCTAAAAAGGAAGCATGTTAAAGTGATGTGATGGTCTACACTGATTATGTTTATTTCCCTCACAATGAAATAGAATAGGATAACCAGTGATTCCCAACACACTGTTCCTGGGGCATAAAGACATATTCAGGACCACTAGAGAAAGCAGCTAAGGAAAAAAGCTAAGAAAATAAGCTAAGAAATGTTCTTCCTCTAGCACGTTTGGTCAATTCATACATCCCTTACTGTAGTTAGATATGAGCACAGATTGAGATCTTCATGCCTTCAGGTCTGCAGGCTGGATAACATGCCATGGGCTGAGTGATAGGACACTCATTTCCCAAGGAAGAGGCAATGAGAGTTCCTTTGGCAGACAGAACATTGCCTTACAGCACTCCAATCCACCCCAGGCCCCAGCCACCACTGGAAACACCGCCCTCCAAGATGGATTCACAGATAGACCTTCCCCCAGCTTCTTACCACAGTGCCATGGACTATTCCCTGAGGCCCGATGTAGCAGTAGCTCCCTGCAGTCATCTGACCATACCTGGCAATGGTAATGAACAGTCACACCACATGTACTAAGGCGGGAATGCATTCTGTACATGTCTACATATCTTTCCATCGTAACAAAAAACCCATCTCTGCTTTGATCTGTTGTTAAATAATTCCTATTATCAGAATACAACTTAACCAAACTTCTTAGCATTAACATGTTTTTGGAGGAGCATTTAACTCCTCAAATTGAGTTCAAAACCTCATGGGTTAAAAAAACTGGGTGCAAACTTGTCTTGGCATTTAGCATAGTGGCTAGGAGACAAGGACACTACTTTTTACCTTGTTGGCATCTTTAAGCCACTGGTTTCCAGTGGCATTCGGTGAGTCACGTAGCCACTTTTGAAGTTGTTAGCCCAAAACAATTGTCTACATTGCCATGAAATTCCCAGGAAAGAAGCAATGAATATTCTGTATTCCCATCCTTTGTTTTCTTCCAGCTTCCTTACCTGTACACAAGCAGCTCTCCAGTGGTTTTAATTTATTCTCCCTATGGTACATAACAGAATAATAATCCTGTACTCATCAACTGGATCAGCAGCAAAAGAAGGGGGTAATAATTATTATACATATAGGAGCTAACTTTCTACTTCAAAGCTCTCTCTCGGTGTGAAGGAATGTTTCTGAACTTGCCTCTTCTGTAAACTGCAAAATAACCCGTTGAAAGTGGAACTAGCCAGTGCTAGAAGAAGGGCATGATGAAGGCTTCAGGCTGTAACTCAGCCAAATCTCACACATAAACCTAAGGCTAATTCCCAGCACACCTCCATTACAGCCTTATATACGTGGCTGAAGATAACTCAAACTCCTAATTTCACTTAAGGGAGCATTAATGCTTTGCAGCTTCAGGACTTCACGCAGCACAGTTGAAATCCATCTGCAATAGAAATTTTAAGCAGCCACTACTTGATGCCTGGATTGCATTTGAGTTAAGGATTTGATCTATTTAAATGGTGAGGTAGCTTCTTACATTGTTACTCCCAAAGCAAACAACTTCTCATATTCATCTCTGGAGGAATAGTTGGGAATAACCTAAGAAAACAGTCAAAAGAAACCCCACGTTAGCAAATTAGAGATTTAAGCAGATATTTTTAACAGCTTACATTTCTTTAGCTATGGCTACACACATAGACATTGGAAACAGGAGAAGTAATTCTGGTGCTTTATTCTATGTATTCTAGTGTTAGAACACAAGATGTCTGGTGTTTCTGGCAGTGTGACTGTCATGCAAACTCAAGAAAAGCAGTTCTGTAGCCACAAAATTAGCCTGCAGGAAGGTAGACATTGAATAGGCCAGAAGACAGGCAATGAACCATCATGGTCACTTGTGCAGCTTAGCTTCCAAGCAAAGCAGTCCAGACACCTGAGCAACTGATGAAGAATCATCTGTTTGCCTATTGAAGGCTTTTAAATCTCCCAAACCGAGCCTAGCTGAAGTGTTTTGGTCAAGAATACGTACAGCCTGGGCTCAGTCAGAACAGGAGTTCTCTAATAGGTAGAGGACTGTTCCCTCCATCACTGCAGATCAGCACACGAGATGAGAGCGACTACAGGAATAAAGGACTCCATATTCTCCTGTGTGCAAGCTCAAGTAGCATAAATAACATTTCAATTCAAACACTTAAAGTCAACAGAAAAGGAGGAAAAACAGAAAACAAGGTGCTAATACCTACCAAGCCATTAGTAATGATTAATCGAGGAGCATGGCGGTGGCTGGGAAAGAGTCCCAGAGGATGCCCACTGTACATCACTAGTGTTTGCTCTTCATTCATCTCTGCCAAATAGTGCATTACCAACCAGAACTGAAAGGGAAGGCAAGGAAAGTGAGGGAATCTGCATCTTACATTCATGCTTCTTTGCGAAGCTGCAGAACTTTGAGTACGAAGACAGCTATAGAGATAATGAGGTGCATTCACATATGGAATAACAGCCAGAGCTCTCAACACATTCTTGCCTTTTAATGAAGTGCATTAAGAGATATCACTCAGCAGGAAACATAAATCACCAGCTAGCAGAAGTCTGAATGAGCTCCAGAATCATTTCTCCTGTACAACCCCCAGAAATCCTTCATCTTTAAAGCTATTCTCATTTTATCCTGAGGTTAACCATTTGGATCTGGCACTTTCCTGGCTGTCTTTCCAAAGCCAAGCTGCAATGTTTTCCCTATAGGTGATTAAAATGCCCATGCGTATTGTATATCCTAACCTGAAATGGGTAATTCAGCATCTTCTAGTGCTTGTCGTGTTTTCAACATATAGATATTACAATGTGCACTAGGAAAATCATTTTTCTACTAAATTAAAACAAATCAGCTTTCATGATGGAGAGTGAAGAAAGTCCTTGGGGCACTCATGAGTGTACAAATAAATGCATCTAAGCTCTGCATAAGTCAGTAGTTACTGTTGATGTATGCCAAAAAGTAGGGTTTGATCATCTAAGCTGCCTATAGAATTGATTCACATCCATCCTGGTCTACCACACAAAGCCCACTACATTCCACAGGACTTTTAGGATGTGACAAGTTGGCCTGAGAGGAGCTTTCCCATGTAATATTGGAATCCCAGCTTGAAACCAGAGTTTTATAAAGGGATACAAAGTTTTGAGTGAATAAAGAAAGTGCTGACGAAAGAGGCAGCAGCAGTGACAAAGAGAACCACTTGTCATGGGCACTTAACCTCTGTGGTCATGTCTTTGCTCCAGTTTAAACCAGTACAGATTTGAAGCCAGTCCCTTCTAACTCCGAAAGAGCAAGTCCAGCTGAACACAAAGGAGTTACCAGATTTATGCTCTTGCTTTTTAGATGCTGTTTTTGTTTCAGGAAGTATGTTGAATGCTCAAAGTCTGGTCCTAGAACAGGTACCAACTGAACTCCCCATTCTTTGGCAGGCTGAGAACACACTAATAAAACTAGAAGCTATAAGATAGATCATTTTGCATTGAAAGACAGAAGGAAGGAGGAAGCAAAAGCCTTTCAAAGCTTAAAGAACAGTTCTTGTTGCAGGCTTGTAAAGCTAACTTTGGCCATGGTTCATTCCTCTGGAGTTATTCAGAAAAGAGGTCTGGATGATATAAACGGGTGATAGAAACCAATCTCAACCTTTCCATTAGGAATTTTGCAATGATTTGCAGACAAAAAGCATGTTTTCAAGCCACAAACAGAACAAAATGTTCTGTCATAACTAAATCATTCATGTGATTGCGACTCTAAGTAAGCAAAACCAATCAGGTTTTGTTTGCTCTGCTGCAAAACAACTGCAGGTCATAGCTCTGGCTTGGATGAGAACAAGAGAAAAGAGTATTTCAGACATTGGCAGCGTTGCTGCTTCACCTTGCAGCCCAGCATCTGCATGGGGAATGTCAGTCCAATAAAGGCTGCTATATAAACTGCTGGCACTGCTCAAGTGAGAAATGGCGTAAAACCCGAGTAGTAAACAGGCATTAGTTAACTGGCATTTACTACCCGATACACAGGGTAAAGAAATGATGTGCATTGCCATGGTACCTTACTTCTAAGAACTCTGAACAGTTTTGCCTCAAAAACTACCCCAGACTTCCATTTATCTCCCATTTATCAGGTAAGGAAACTGAAGCATGACTCAGGGTTGCATCTTCTTAAACCAAAGCCTTTTTATTCCATTACTTGCTGTGAGAAGTATTCCAGAAGTACCAGAAACAAGCAAAAGATACACCTTTTGTTATATAGAATTCAGTTTGACTCCAAATTCATCTGCATTAAATACACAGGCACATACAAACACACCAGAGAAAGAACTGGTCTTTACATCAAGCACAGCTTGGCCTGTTTATGGCAGTATGTTCAGTATTGCTATTAGGCTGTCTGTGCTCTCCTGACTAAATAAAGCTCTGCCTATCTATGCAGTTCATAAGGGAGCATTCCTCTATCCAGACAGGATGTTTTGGAGAGTTCTGAGACAACGACTGCCAAGAATTATCACAACCTGCCTAAGCAGAATGTGCATGGGGGAGGCTGAAACTGGTGTCATGAAACAAGCTGCACCAGCAGCAGTGTCCTACCTGGGCCCAGTTGCTGAAGACCTGTCCGTTCCCTCCGTAAGTGACAAGCTCCTGAGGAAACTGGAAAAGACAATTTATAACAATAAGGCAGGCACTTTCACTGTGTCTCCAAGCTGGTTTTCTAATCTCAGTAATAAATCTTATTGCTTACTGTAGCAACTCAATTCCTGAAAGGAGAAAATACTATTATTAAAGTGATTATTGAAGGAAAACAAAATTCCTTTTCAAAATGAAGTGTTTGTTATTGTCACAGTGGTATTTTGGCTGCGGAATGCTACAGCATGGTTCCTTGGTTAGAGTTTCCATATCAGACATCCCAGTAAGCTCCTTTACAGGGGCTGAGTGAGCTTATAGTCTGGTTGCCACTGGCATTTACAGCTGGAAGAGTCTGCGAGCAGCAGGGCATAGTGGCATAGTTGCTTGCCTCTATGCATTACACTGGGTAGTGCTTGGAAGGATGGACTGGTCCTGTAATCCTCCAGTCAACCTGTGTTTGAAGGATGAGCTTTCAAAGCAGAGAGCATCAGCACTGATATTTCAACATAAGTTGTAGTAGCAGTGTACTAAGGGGTGAGCTCTGCCTGTTAAAAGTAGCAACCAAGCTCCTGCCTATAGTGGAAGCTGGAGTGAACCTTGCTGGTGGCGTAGGATGCCCAAGAGGTCTGTGTTAGGACCAGGATCCACTGTGCAGGATTCCGAACTGCACAGAGCAGGAAACTTAATACAAAAGACTCCAAAGCCCAGGAATCAAAACACAATCACAAGTATAGAAGCAGCTTTAGTCCCTTGCAGGCTCACAGAAATGGATGCTCAGCACATCACCCATGAACTAGCACACTTCACATGCCTAGTTAACAAGCAGCAGTCAGCTCTCCATGTACAGGGGCTGGCATGGATCTCGGGGCACAGAACTAACAAAAGGCCAATGAACAACTAAAATCCTATTCAATGCATGGAAGAAGGATCATCTGCACAAGAATTAATTTCATCCTATATGCTTGACTTCTTCAGGTTTTCCATAAGAGCACATATGTCACTTGCAGATCTGCTGCCCTATGAATCCAGTTTATTTTCACTGTACCTTACCTGAGCCACTGAGGGATCCAGATTATTCATGATCATCAGCATAATGGCAGCAGCTGATTTGGTCTTGCACGGGTATTCTCCTATGGGGTACGCTCTGAAACAGGAGGCAAAAATTAAGGAGGGCAATCACAACCACACACCTCACAGTGAGTCAGGTTTAACTGTTACCAGACCAAGCAAAGAAAAAGCTTACATTCAGCTTATTTACTGAATCAGTCAGTCACACCTGGTAAATATGGTGGCCAAGAGCTCTCATTGCTTTAAACTGGATTATTCTGGGGAGGCTGGAACTGGCCTCTCCAATGCAGCTGCTATGCCAAGCAGCTACAGCCTGCCACACCAAGAAAAACAGCAGCAGGGGAAGCTGCCTTCAGGCTCAGCACCTCTTGTTATTTAAGACCCTATCTAAGACACCCTGCTTGAATTTCAGGCCCAAAGCTGCTCTCAAAACCTGAAACAGTCTGGAGAGAAATAGGCCTTCTTACTGAATAAGATGCAGTTGAGAGGTGAGATACGGGAAACCCTCACAAAGGTATCCTGAGTCAGGTTTCCTACCACTAGTGTGGTTCAGTGCCAGCTGCTGTGATCATCTCACTGGTGTCTTCTCCTCCACCATTTACCACAACACATTGCTCTAAAACATCTATCCTAGATTTACACTGTCACATAATTCCTTTGCTGTGTTTGCACAGGTCTCAGAACAATTGTGCTGCAGCCTCTCAGGTATGATACCAAAAGGCAGTATAACCATTGATGAAGAGTTTTGCTCTTTCCCTTCTGTAAGCAACATCATCATTACAGACGCTGGAATTCCTAAAGGCAGACAGGATCATTTAACATGGCTTCTAAACCATCTTCCTTTTATTGGGCCATCAATCTTCAGTGGCTGGACACTTGGTTTGTATAGGGAAGACAGTTACACTGGAAAGGTTCTGGAATATATATTCTACAGATTTAGTAAATGGGCTCCCCCCATGATCATATGCACTTTATCCTTGCTTTGTACATCAGGATACTAAACCAAATGCCTTGTAGTCTTTGCCAAACCAGCAGGGAATGCATTGGAGTTTTTCCACAATACTTTATTAGAGTTTGCTGCTTTTCTAAGCTTGATGTGATAAAACAACAGGATTTCTATGGAGTGATACCAATGCATCAAGAGGAAGGATTTCCACGTAATATTGCTCAGAGCATAAGATGCTCGAAGTTCAGATATCAGTTGAGTGTGCTGGTATGGGAACATGGTTGTCAAATGGAACAGAACCAAGTTGGACTCTGCTCCCTGGGACACACCAAAAACTACCAGGCTACAGAGAACAAAAGGCTTTCTCTTAATCTGAGACTGTAAGAATCTAATAGAGTGATCAGTGAAATGAAGCTATTAAATAGTCACTGATGCCAGTGATGGAAACAAGGTTGTGGGCTGCCTCATGAAGCATACTTTGAAGGTGACCTGGCCAGGACTAGCATCCTCTGAAGTCCAGCTCTGCAACGTCTTTCAGACAGACTTCCAGTTGTCTTCCCCTTAGCCGAATTGTACAGCAGCTGAACCCAGACTAGTATGGGCAGCACAGAAATAGGGATGTCTGTGGAAATCAGAGTGCTTCCTGGTCCCTTGCTTTATTCAGATTCCTGTGTAGACATTAACCAGGCGCCTGCTGGATGCAAAAAGGAATCCATCAGTCTAAAAAAAGCAGCTAGCCCCTGGCAGCCCTCTCTGAAACTGTTCTGCTTCACAAACATTAGCCCCATCAGCCCCAGAATGAAGTGATGCTCCAAGATCAACAGGCACAGCACATTGCAAACCAGGGTCAGATACAGGTTTCAATGATGGAAAGATAAACGGCCTTATTATTAAGCCCAGAAAAATCTTTGTCAGAGTGGGAAACAACCAGCCACTCACAGCAAGTCTGAACCCATCCACTCATCTGGTCTTTCCTCTTGGCTCAGCTGAGACTTGATTTGCAGCACCTCAAGTTTTCTGTCCAGGTTGCAATCAGAGGTCTCTGTGTAATGACTGGCCTTTAGAAAGTAAGACCTGCCATGGGACAGAGCATCTGGGATCTCTGTGCTGAGCTTTCCAGCAATGAGGCTGTCCTAGACTTGGTCCAGCCTACCCAGAAAGGTGCCCACTGTCTCCCTATGGAGATTCCCATGGGATTCATGGGGATGAAAGCAGGAGGATGAAGGATCGGTGTTACACAGCTTTACAGAAGAGCATCCCAACACATGCAGTATCTCTGACTGGAAAAGAAACCACTGCTATCTAATGATATACAGAACATCCAGTTTATTCAGATGAAGCACTTCGTTGGTATGGTATGACATGACTTCTACAAGAGGCAAACTAGGACACAGCAATGCCACTATTTAAAGGTCAGTTCCACAGGTGAAAGGTGGTTATCCAGTCCTTACCTCATCTCGATCTCTGGGAAGAACCTGTACATATAGATGTGGCCATACAGCCGGAGCTCCTCAGCAAATTCCAGTGCCAGCTTCTTTTGTATTTCAGGTGGGAAATAACGCAAGGCGTTGCGCAAAGCCAGCTGCCAAAAACACCCAGAGACAGAAATCAAGGTGAAAGAGGTAAGAAGGTGGCCCTGAACTTCAGCCAGACCCAACTGGAAGCCTGCCTAAGCTATCACAAGGATGAGATGATGTAAAAGGCGAAGCTTCCATCAGAGGAGCTCTGCTCCTGCTTTCCTATTGAAGTGTTTCTACCTGCATCTTCCCTTGTAGATTAAATTCCTGGACAAATGTAACCCGCCCCATCCCGTCCCAGCCCAAGGAAAGCATTCAGAATTCCTTAGACTGGGATCCTAAACTCCTACAGACACTGAAGACCGTCAGAAAAGGGAACTCAGCCCTGAGTTATGTGACATTCTCCCAGATGAAGATGTTCTTAGGCTAAGCCTTATTAATAATTCACTACATAAACCACCACCCTCTGCAATACATTAAGTGACTGATGCTCCATGTATCACTTCCAAATTAGCTTCCATGATTAATAGGCACTGAATTAAATTCTGCAGTTGATGCTACGTGGCTTACACTCTGTTGTCTTCAAAGACATTACCCATGGTTTGTAAAGTACAGTATGTCCTTTTGGATGAAAGAAGCCATAAATAAATCACTATCTTTAGTAACAGTCATGTATCTGTATTCCATGTCCCATTTGATTAAAACCATAATGAGAATAAAGATCTTGTAATCTTTGAAAAGCCAATTTCATGCAAAGACGCTAAAAGACCACATAAGTTCCCTGACAAGCAGTGACACGATCCAAATGACTTTTAGTTGAGATCCACAAGTCATATGGAATTCCACATCTTTATTAGGCCGATTTAATAGCTGTAGAATGGGACCACGCTTGCTTTCAAGTCCCATAACAGTCTATAAAGCCATCAGAAAACCCCAGTTTTGGAGAGGGCTGTTATAGCAAGGATACCCCATGTTTGTGATACATTTTGTTGGCATTTCAAAGGGTTATGGAACAAGCATTTTCCAGCTGAAGTGAAGGGGTTGGCTGTAGTACAGGTATCTAAAACAAAGGCATCAAGAACCATCCAGTCCAGGTATCATCACCATCCATCTTGGTAAGAAGTCCTGAAAAGCTCTCTAAAGCCCTCAGCTCAGTAATGCATCTCCTAATTGAACATGACTATGGGTTAGAGCTCTCCAGCCCCTTCATTTGAGCATGCTGGTCTCACACACCTGAGAGCAACTGAAAGAACAATATCTCAATATGCCTCATACTAACAGAGGTTTTTGTCAGCACACTCTCTCCTGAACAGGCCCAAGTCAGACCCTTTCACATCAGAGAAGCTATACTGATGTGCACCAGCTGAGGAGCTGATGGGTAACCCCCTCCAAATCACATCTGCCATTCCATGCAGAGAATGACAAGGGGGAAAGCTATTTATCAGCTGAGCACATACAAGCACCGTTTCAACCACCACCTTATTCCTCTCCAGTTGGATAAGCAGTCATTTCTCAAGGGCATGTTATTAATGACCACAAATATCCCAGCTATATCCACATCATGACCAAATACGTGGGGATTTTCAAAGTCAATCTCAGAGGCAGGCAACCACAGTGAGTTCTGGATCTGAGGAGTTTCTAGAGCACAAATAAAACCACCCACACCCCTTACAATAACACAGCCAAGAGGAAAACGTCGCTGAATTTGGCATTTTGGCTGCATATGAGAGCTATCAGGATAAGTGCTTTGCTTCCAGTCTGGCAAGGATCACACAGGCTTTGATCAATACATTATTTGTATTCATAATGAAACTAATGGGCAAATATTTCTCTTGGCCCTAAAAATACAAGCAAGTAAAATCTGTCTGGGTCTCCAAATGAATTCACTTAGTCTGAGCCTCTACCCTATTAGTGCTACACACCACCAGCAGCTTGAATCTTGATGATGCAAACATTAATGAAACATGAACTTGGATGTGACAGGAAGGGTGGGAAGGGCACCTTGGTTGGGCAGACAATAGGGGTCCTTTAAAAGAGGACTAAGCCTGCAGCTTGTTTAGCTGAACTGAACAAAGGTGACATTTGATTGCTGCCTCACTGCAGGATAAGTGTCAAAGCAGGAAGGAGCATCAGGGAAATGCTGAAGAGGAATTAATAGCTGCGAATTACCTATAAATGTAGGCCTAAAATTAGGCTAATTTAAATATAAGAGGCTCTGAAACAGTCTCTCAATAGGAGAGCTGGGCACTGAAAATGGCTTCGATAGAGCCTGGCTGCTTTATGAAAGGGCAATTGCCATGTGCATCAGGAAGAACCTTGCATATTCATTATGGAGTCAAACTGAATAGCCTAAGAAAGGCACTCAAGGAGGAAATTCAAATAGGCTGATCACTATGCTTTTGTGGACAGGCAAGACAAGGTCCTTATTTCTTACGTTTCATTAAAGCTCCACATAAAACATTATTCTAACCTATCCAACGCAGTACAAGCATTGGATGCAAAGTCCCCCTCTTAGATCTGCCAGCTGGATCTACTCTTCTGTTTAAGCGCTAGTCACTATTAGGGGGGTTTTGCTGTATTCACTGGCATTTACACAGTAAAACATGACCCTGCTGCTATTCAATCAAGATTCAGACCTGTCAGTGTCAACAGAACCCATGAAAACCTGCTCCAATCAATCAGCTGTAAATATCTTTGTTGGGGGAGTCTCTTGAGGACTCGAGCATAGCAGCCTCTTCCCTAATTGGTGTTTGCTGAGGAGCCAGGGCCTCTTCAGAAGGAATACCATTCATTTCCATTTTGTAACAGCATCATCAGGACTTCCAACTGAAGAATCCCAAGACACTCGAACACTGAGATTTGCAGGCTCAAAGGGAAAAGGCAAGCATGAGGAGAGGAAGCAAATAGCTTAACTCTACAACAGCCTCACTCCTAGTTCTGCTCCTCTTATACTGGGGATGCTGCTTGTCTCCCACCCATTATCTTCTGCCTAATGATATCCAGGCCCAGCATATTTGGTGGCACTACTCCGTAAGCAGCAACTATAAAAGCAGGTTTGTTGCTTCATGTATTATTCTTTCTGATAGGTCCCAGGTTAGATCAGCTTAGGAAGTAAACAGGGTGAGTTCTGACTAACCATTACTATAAATACTTTGTGGGCTGTGAAAAAGCTTCCCAAGTTCTTCATCATCCAGATGTTCCAAAACAGAAGCCAACAAATTGGCCTTCCCACGCCACATACAAACTTAAAAGCAGCCTTGTTTCTGGATGCATAAAGTAACCATTAAGGTCAGGTGTCCTGCTGCTGCTTCAGAAACCTGAAGAACTTGAGGTGCTATGTGACTTCACAGGCTCTGGTTGCAGCTCTCTGCACCAAGATGTCATGAAGCAAAGTCCAGTTGCTCCTGGAGGAAAAAGGGAGCGAACAGGGTAACAGAGCCAGCAGGACAGACACCTCACAGTACCTGCAGAGAAGAGCTGGGCAGCCCAAGAATAGAATCCACTGGGAGTTCAAGTCATCGAGCAAGATCATGGTGATGTGCAGGTAGGCAGCCAAGCTAAGAGTGCAAGTTGGGACCAGGTCTGGTGATGGTCACCAGGAAGACTCATAGCCCACAGGCTAGAGACCAGCTCAATGAGGTCCATGGCTGGGCACAGGGATGCTCCAGTGACAGAAGTACAGGCAAACACATGACCAACACATCTCTAACAACAGAAATTGTAACCCCAGGACTGAGCTTAAATAGAGCCCTTAAGCCTATGGGCAGAGGGCATGGGTGGAGATTTCAGGTGAGGCTCATCAAGGCCCATTACTGACCTCAGGGCCCTGTGACAGACACACAGGTGACAGATGATGATGCTGGGGCAGCAGGAATACTGCAGCATGACATGGCTCTAAGATCCCTAAGGGAACCACTGCGTGGATGAAGGTGTGTCATTGTTTCCTGATGCTGAGCAACACTGAGAAGTGCGCATCCAATTGAATGTCACTGATCACTGAGGATGCAACATCCTTGTTCTGCAAAGGGCACAGCATGTATAGGATTTTAAGGGCAGTTTCTTTGTAGTGTATTTACAGTAAGATCCAGATGCTGAGAAAAAGAACTGTGGAGAGAAAGAGGGAGGATGCGGCTGTCGCAGGCTACAAAGAGAATACAAGAGAGAATCAGTTCTGAGAAATGGCTTGATTTATCCAAAGAGATTGAAGTTGGTACGATAGGAAGAATTACATACTTCTTCAGCAAGGCCCAAAGCACACAGAGCTTTATAAATCTCCCAGGGTTTCTATTATAACCACAAAAAGAGGCCCAAGAAAACAAAACATTGGCAGTGCTAAGGGTTGTTATTGTAGAAAGCACTAAAACTGGACTGAAGGCATGCGAAGAGAGGGACAAGTCCTGAGGAAATCAGAAGATTCATTATCATTAACTTGATTTCTGTCAGAGGCCTGAGTACTTCAGTCAGGAACCAGCGTCACACATCAAGACAAGCCTCGCAATATGCTCAGCATTACGCACTGTCAACCAAAGCTGGAAGCCTGTCTCAAGACCTAAAAACCAGCCCGTAGCCAGACAATCTTTGTGTTTGCATGCTTTCCAAGTGTGGAACAGCTCTTAAAGGCTGAGCCTCTAACTCTGTCAGGAGTTTAAGGTGGAGGGTTCAGAGTAAAGTAAAGCAGAAAGGAAGCTTTTGAATCTCTAATAGCCTAACAAAACCCCAGCTAGCATGATCTCTTATCACATGTGCTAGGTAACAGGGAGAGATGAGGGTAGGATGCTAGACAGTAGACTGGGGCTGGAAAATCAGCCTATAGCTTTCCTCCTGCAACACTTAAAGCAGTCAGGAAACTATTCCAGTTTCTGTACAGGGATTGAAGACCTTTGTCATTACCTTTCTCTCCCCAGGTAAAGAGTAAGGTTTGGCATCCTTTTGAGACATACTGTCTCCTGTCCTGCAATACTGATTCCTTCATGCTATAGCAGGGGAAAAATGATTTAACAAAGGCAAGGAATAAAATGTTGATGCTAGGCAATGTACTGACATGCAGTGGAGCTCACTCCCCCCTCCTTTATCTTCAGAGCCATCACCACAGCCTTCTTCTGCACACTTGGTAGCCACAGTTCCATGGGTGCGAGCTGTCCCAGGCACAGACAGGATGCCTCAGCCATGAATGCTCCTGACATTGAAGTAAATCCTCTTTGGATATCTCCCAGCTGCTCCTCTTTCCACCCTTTCCCTCAGCTCTCCTCAGCTTGTGGAAGTGGACTTTGAAGGAATTTGGCAGCTGATGCCAGGGGGGAACTCCCACGAAGGCAAAGGAGTTGTGTGCAGCTTGTGAGAGGGAAGGAACTTGGGTGCTCTGACCAGAATGTCACACTCCAAGTGATGCTACATGTGATGAAGCACTGACTTCCAAACTAAAGATCCCACCTTATCCTCTCCCCCTCAAATTCCTATGGATCTCCACCCATTGACCATTATGTTCTGCTGCTGATTATGTTTTAAATCTCTAGCCTGGAATAATGCAATGATTACTTTAGTGTGTGCGTAGGCTATTCAAACAAAAAGAGACTGGAAAAGAGTTACACAACCAAGGACAAATAATTAACTCAGCTCCCTACAAACTTCCCTAAATTCCAGGGTTCTCGGGCTACTGGATGAAATGAAGGATCTTTGGATCTTTTATTCAAACAGCTTTCACTCCCATACGTATGAAGTGGTTTTGCAATCGCACTCCTAATTTCACTTTCTAGAACAACACTGGATTGACAGCGTTGAAGACTAGTGCCTCTTGTTTAGCCATTTAAAGTCATGGAAGCTGTTGTGCAGCAAATCTCCCTCATATCATAGAATCATGGAAACATAGAATGGTTTGGGTTGGAAGGGACCTTAAAGCCCATCCAGTTCCAATGGACACCTTCCACTAGAGCAGCCCCATCCATCCTGGCTATCTCTGGGGCAGGAAAAAAGCAAGCAAGCAGAAGAGCTCGCAGTACTTCATCCCATTATCCACTGCAATTATAATACCAAGGAAACACAATTCCCACAAAGCCCAAGCTCAGGATAGCATTTGAGGCAATCAGACCTGCTGCCCTGAGCTGCATTTGTCTGAAGTGAGGCCCAGTGAAACCCCAGATTACCTTTTTCTCCTGAGCAGTGAGATTAGGGGTTCTCACGGGCGCATGGGGTATTCCTTTCCTCCGACCTCTGTTTTCAGGCAAAGGGTATAGAGGAAGGCCACGACAGATTTCCTTCAGGCTGCTCATAGCTGCTGAGGAAATAAGAGGAGGAAAGGCAAGGCAAACTGGAGAGGCAGGAGCAATAGGAGGCTGCAGGCAAGCAGGATGCTAAGGGATGCAGATCCCTCCACTCGAGGTGATCGGAAGAGAACAGCCTGTCCTCTGGCTTCTGCCAACAGCTCTGTGAAGCACAGGGGGCAGGCAGCAGAGGTGACCCTCCTCTCCCCTCTGCTCCATGCCATTGGCTCTTCCCTCCTCCCCCCAAATGAATGATTCACAGGTTTGCTGCTGATTCCCTGGGTGCTTTGTCACTAAGCCACCAGAGCAAACTCAGACACCTTTCAAACCGTCTCATTGCCCTAGAGTCATGGTCTGGAGTAGGAACCTTGCCTGAGACCTTGAGGATTGAGCATTTACATTTCCATGCTTTAGGAACTAACTAAATATTGATCATATCATTGTTCATACACACTGTTCAGCTGAGATGGGCATCCTGTGTTTGACACCTCTGTGTCTGGGCTGTTCCTCAGATGTCACCAATTCATCTTCTAAATGACAGCAGCTATCATTGACAAGTCCTTAGGTGTTAGCTCCTTTCAGCTTCTGGGCACAAATGGACTTTAGAAGTATTAAACTGGAAATGTACCCATTGGAACTAGTGGTTTTCTCAAGGCAGGCAATAATTGGGAGGGCAAATTAAGGTTTTCAGCTGCAAGTCAATTTTATACCCAACAACATCTAGAAAGCCATATGGTACTGCCACTCAGACATCACAACTAAGTGAACATACTTCACTTTGATTTCCCACTTACAGTGCAAAGTGAACTCTGCTGTCCATTTTGAGCTGTTCAATAACAAGGAGCTCCTTGATCTTTATTGCATCCATGGAACTCCAGCTCTTGGCCAGGCAACTCTCCCAAGTGGCACAGTTTAAGCCTGGTGAAATAAACAGGGAGAAACATTTCACTTAGGAATGAGCCTAAAACCTGGGAATAAAACCCCACTGCATTTCCCCACAAAGGCAGCGATCAACAAGCGATGACAACAAAGCACAGTTATTAAATGACAGCATCTCATTAATGTCACATTGCCTTTGGCTCTAGGACATGCTGCACATCCCCAGCTTCAACTGAGGATGCTCGAGTTGAAAGAACTGGGAGCATCCCAAGGGAGCTGAGCGCACAGCAGACTCAAACCTCTGAAGGATGCTACCTGTCATTCACATGGCAGGAGAGTCTGGTTGGTATTTATACACTGCTCTCAAACAAAGGGCAAAGACATAAAAGAGAGGGAGAAGAATTCTTCCTATTTAAAGAATTTCTGGTGGGCTTTTGTGTCAAAAACATACACAAGGAAGGTATGGGTAAAGTCAGAAAATCTGCCTCAAAACTGAGCTAAATAGCCCTGCGTTATGTGAACCTTCCCATCCCAAAGGGAAATAAATCTGTCCTTATTAGTCTTTATCCACATCCTCCAGATCCCTCCAAGATCAGATCCCGCACACACATGAACACAAGAATAACCTTGTCTACATCTCGACTCCCATCAGACCTGCTCCTCTCTGTGTCACCCAGAAGTGAATCGTGTGAAAAGTGAAGATAGAGAGTATGAAGCTGGGGGGACACGGATGGGATGGATGAGGGCAATGACACAGAATTCACTGAAATAAACGATTTCTGGGGCTGAGCACTTCCACCTCCTTTGCTGTGTGCTGGAGGCTCTCTGTGCCCCTGTGAGCTCTGTGATGGACTCACCCGAGTACATGCAACTCCAGGCACGTGCCCGGTGTGCCGATGATGATGCTTCAGCAGATACCCCGGCTTCTGCGGACAGCCCCAGGTCCGCTCACTGCCAGGTTTGTCCCAGCTCATGTCTGTGATGATGGAAAGAAACCCTGCCCGTTTGTGCTCCTATGAACCCCAAAGACACTCCCCCACCCGGGAGCCTTTGGGTACCGGAGGAGGATGCTCCGGGCAGTGCCCAGCGCAGGGCGGGTGTCGTGCTCCGGGCGGGCGGGCAGAGGGTGCTGCAGGGACAGCGGGCACCGGCCCGGCGGGCAGCGCTGTGCCCCCGCCCTGCACACACAGACACAGGCGGGGGACAGACACCGGTTCCTGGAGGAGAAGATGCGGTTGGAGCTCAGCGCCTGCATCTGAGCACGACAAGGACCAGGGCAGGCGGCGAGGAGGTGCGGAACCGACCCATCCTCCTCCTCCCGACAAAACACCCCCCCAAAGCTCATATAAAGAGCAGGAAGAAGATCACATGTTAGAATAATCCCCGCTGCAGCCAGACAGGACCAGAAAGGAGAACTGCTCAGTTAGGACCGAAAGATGTGCTAAAGGCTGAAGGGAGGTACGGCCAAAACTTGAAGATAACCAGGCACCGTCGGGAGGAAGGACCCCCCAGCCCAAGCGCTGCCGGAGCAAGAGGGAGGAAGGATTCCCCAGCGTTCCCCCTCTTTTCTTTCTCCCCTCTCTCCTGGAGCTGGGCACCGCATCTCCTCCCCTGCCCTTCTGCCCTCCGCAGCCCCCCAAGCCCCGGGGAGAGTCGCACTCCGGCGGCAGCGGCGGTCGGGACCCCCCGGGCACCGGTCCCGAAAGGCTGCCCTCGGCTTCGTTTTCCACTCCCTGGAGCTCGCTGTGTGAAGCAAATCCCTTGGAGGTGGGGGAGAAGGGGCTTCCGTGACAGCGGAGGGAGGAGGGAAGTGGTATAAAATAAACCAAACCAAAAGACAAGAGAGGGGAGAAGAGCCAAGAAAGCACTTGCTTCTCATCATCCCTCAGGGAGAAAAGCCAACCCCGCTCTTCTATGACCCTCCGCTGCAGGGAGCAAAGGGTGAGAAGGTCCGGGGGTACCCTGCTAAGGACGCGCTGCCCGGACTCCAGTGCCGCCATCAGCTGGTGGGGAAGGTCGCCAAGGGGAGCCCAGGCAGAGGCAGAACCAGAACGAAGCTCCTGCGAAAGCAAGGAGCAGAAATGAAAGTTTCCAAATAGCATCCATCCAGCTGCCAAGGACCGGACGGAACGGAGCTCGCTGAGGAGCTCGGGGATGTGAACATCCCCGGCCCGCTGCAGGGAGAGGGGTGAAGACACCCGGAATCCTTATTGATTGGAAGCAATGGATGGGTGACACCCAGAAGGCATCTGAGCCCTGAGAACCCCCCCAACACAACAAACAGCTCTGGACCCAAACAAGAGCAAGAAGAATGAGGCAGCAGCCTTGACCCCTGCACTGAGGGAAGGTGAGCAGAGAGAAAGGAAGCACAGAAAAGCCATGCAAGCACCAAACCTGTAGGTTATTGCGGCTCTCTTTTGCTTCAATGAGGACAGCTATTCTGCTGACAGCCATGCAGCATAAAGGCATCATGCTGATTGTGTTCTTGGAATATGTTATATCTGGCCACGGGGAAGCAGGTAAGTGAAATACATCAATTGCCATTCTGAAACAATTTATCCTAAGTTGAGCAAAGGGAAGGGGAATAGAAAGCAGAGGTGTTGGTTAAAAGAAATGATGTTAACATCTTTAGTTTAGACTGGATTTTTACAAGGACTCTGGGTTAGTCAATACATATAAATGCTTCTCATCCCTTGCAATACACAGCTTTATAGCTCAGGCTCTTCCCAAAGGCTGAGGATGTACAGTTTCATACATCCTTACAAGAAAAAAAGAGAGTTATTTTTGTGAATGGAAGAAGAGTAACAGAAAAGGAAGAGAGGGAGATGGACGGAGATGTACTGGGTGTTTGTTTGGAGGATGAAACATTGCCTTCCTAGGCAGGACAAGGGTGAGACAACAGCAGCCTTGGACAGCAGCACTGGAGGAATCTGAAGTATTCTCTGTTAACTCCATTGTGCATCGTTAAAAACCAGAGACACTGTTTAGGAATTACTGTTTATCCAAGCCAGCCCATTCATTCAGCGTATTCCCTGATTTCATACCTAGCATGCAGTGGACAAGATTAAATTAGCATTACAGAAAACACGGATTAGGACAGAGTCCATTCCTCACACCACCTGTGCTGTTTAAGAGATGGATTTAAGGTATTTCCATACATTTACAATCCTGTCATATTATCCTGTGACTTAGCCTGTCTATCACAACATGCCAGAGAATGAGTGGAGGGAAGACATGTACCTCAGGTCTCTCAGGGTCTCATCATGGGCATTCCTTGATTTCCCATTCCCAAGTGTATCAGTGTAGGACATAGGGAATAACAGCAAAATAATTGGATACTGAAGGTGATGATGGTAAGAATTCAACACCACTTCAAATGAATACATGCTATTGGGTCAAAAGGTTGTACAAACCATCAGCCTGTGAACGCACAAGGGTTACCTGCTCATTTTATGTTGTTGGTGTTATTTTTATTATTGAAGCAGCATTATAATCTTGACCTAACCTTGAACCTCTATAGGTCCTGTTACAGGCAGGGTCAGTACTGCTCAGACTATGGTTAGTCTGGACAGTGCCCATCTACGTAAAATGGTTTGGAAGTCTCAGCCTTTTCCTGAGCAAAGATATGTACAGTGAACTGTGTTTTGTACCTACATTATTAGCCCATACCATAAACTCATTTTTCAGCCCTATAGTTGATCCTTCCTGATCAAAAGCAAAACATATTGATGTGGCAGCTGTGTGGGGGATACACGAAGTATAATATTTGTGGGGAGTACAATATTTGCCTTCTGCCATCTCAGTGCAGAGAAGTCAGTCTGGATTGTCAAGATTGGTTGCATGGATTGTTCCATAGAATGCCAAAGGAAAATAGAACCCCTCAGTGGTTAGGCTGGGGAAGTCACTTAGGTTTTATATTGGGAGATGTGACACTTTGCTCCCCTCACTCTGCAGTGATCTGAAAGTCTTGCACATAGGGACAGTTGTTAAGACAGGTTTCCTCTGGGCTCAGGTCACTCAGCTCCTCTGTAGATGAAGTTGTAGGTGTTGAAGCCCATTGCTGCTCCAGAAGGGATGTGGGCAGGAAGACTGCAACTGAATGCAGTGGAAGAGAGCCCAGACCTGGGATCTTATTCTTCTGTCCATCTCCCAGGTCACAGAGGCGGATTGGATTTGTAGCATATTCAGAACTTCACCTCTGGGGTATTTATGAAGGCTGGCTCTGCAGCTCCAGTTATTAGGGCTATTTTAGTGCAGAAATACATCACGCTACTCCTTAAACGGATGAAGACTTGATAAAGTTATTGCATGTTGGTCCCAGACAACAAAGGGTTGTATGGCACTTCTGTTGTAACAGCATTAAGGGGTGAAGGCCTACATCTGATGAATAAAAACTTGTGCCACTCCTGTCCCCGGGGTGCTTGGATTCAAAAGAACGTCTGAAGTTTTTGGTTATTAAGGAAAAAGCTAAACTGATGCAGAACAAGAGAAATCCAGGTTGGACATAACATGCTCAAAGCACTCCATCAAAACCATAGCAGAAGATACTCAAAGGTTTTAGTGCTCACATGTTGCTTAGAACTGTGAAATTCACTCTCCTGTCTCACCATAGGAGGCTTGGACACACACAGTCGTAAATTAGATATGGAAAAGAAATAGAAATTCCAATTAAAATCACTCACAAAAGGCAGCTCTCCAGGCACCTCAGCAGGCTCTGAGTGACATATGACCTTTCTAATGTCAAGTATCCAATGGAGGGTGAAAAAAGCCCTAAAGAACCCCAGAACCTGTTTTTAGTTAATGTCTACAATGCTCCATTACATTCCAAGGTAAGTAAGAGGTGCCTGTTTGAGATGGTGTCCCAGGCATATCAGTAGTGTGAGCTCCCTTCAACTGTAGGACTCCCTAACCATTGAGTAATGCCGTTGTTATAACACATGCTGGGCATGTGCCATTGACCTGCCACTTTGTGGCACACCTCTGAGGAACCAGAAAACAGACAAATAAATGAATCAGACCATACCATAGCCATTCTCTGTGGAGTAAAACCATTCTCTATGGAGTAAACCCATCCTCTATGGAGTAAAAGCTCATCAACTCCATAATAACATGCAGTGCCCACGTGCAGTCAAACTGTTTAGTTCTTTATGAGTTATTCAGTGAGTCCTCCTGGCACTTGGTGTGAGCTCCTTGTGCTCCTGCTGCTGTTTCTGTCCTGCAGCAGTCTTCCCTCCCTGTCTGGATTCCACATTTCCCCTTGTTTCCACAGAACTGGTAGTGATGGACAGGCTGCAGCATCCTTGTGGCCAAGCAATGTCCTGCCAATTGATTTCTTTAAATACAAAGCTTTTAATCGACTGCAGATTTTGTTTTCCAGCTCCCTTCTGCTCATTTGCACTTTGTTCTTCTCCCATTTTCCTAATGACACAGCAGTTGAGACAGGAACTGTTTATTGATACTGCTGCATTAGCTGGCGGAGGAGATCAACCTTCTTGTGGCTCTTATGCAAGAGAACAACCATGGTTTTCTCCCTTTTCCAGGTTCAGAAAAACCAGCTGAAAAACTCAATACCAGAACAATAGCCCATTTATGTGACATACCAAAAGCAGCCATTCCCTTTAATACAAGTTTCCTTTTTTACTTTGACATCCTTGTCTGCAAAGCTTCCCCTATATAAGTCCTTGAATTTAGAACTCCTGCATCCCATTTCCTTCGGAAAAGCTTGGGTGGTGTGATGCATCAACAGAGATGGACTTTCTTTTAATTATATGGTATATTTGTCCATAATCCAATAGCACTTGCAACACGAATGCATTCTTAATCAAAACTAAGTAACCTGACTCCCTGAGCTAATGCTTGTTCCAAGTTCAGTTATAAGATCAGTCCTATTAAACTGTCTGGAAGCAACGATGACATCTTTCTGCGGCACCGAACATCAGCTAATATCCAATTTACTTTAAACGCAGAAATTACTGTGATTTCCTTATTTCCAGTAACTTTTACCACCACCTTGGACATAAACGTGAACCTAAATGTCACTTGCAAAGCCGTTCTTGAGGCTCACTGTGGTTTTGCTGACTTACAACCTGAGTCCTTTCGCAGGACAAAAAGCCTTGGAGAAATTGCAAGGAACCTCACAGATAAAATCTCTGCAGCTCCTGGTGTTCCCCTCTACCTGTACCAGGCTCGGATGGAGTAAGAAGCTCATAATCAGGGAGATAATAAACTGAAAAGGTCATTAAGCAGAGAGGATGATGTGAGGGCTGGCTGGAGGATCTTCGTTACCACTAGGAATCACCTGCTGAGTTGAAGCTGGGGAGCTAAGAACAGAACTGATAGAGCCAAACACTCCCATCTCCTTTCCTCTCCAGCTGACTTCTGCAGTAAATCCTGTGCCATGAAAATCCATCTCTTCAGGCACAGGCAGTGGTGGGGCTGAGGAGGGGCAGCTTTCGTCCTTTGATCCGAGGACTATAGGACCATAAGTAATTCAGGCACTGCTGCAGTCTTCAGTCACCTATGGCTTTGCTGGGATACTAGGAAACATCTCGGCAGCCCATTCCAACCACTGGTGGAAGACAATCTGCACCAGGGGGAAACTACTACTACTGTGTCTCCAGACACCTTTTCTTTCCTTGAGGCTGCTGCTTAGTGTCTGCTGGGCACTGCTTGGACACTAAGTCCAAGTTCCTTTGAAGGTGGCTTCCACCTGCTCCTAGGAGTAGTCAAGGGCATTTTTGGATGATCAGATTTCTTGCTCTCTGAGGGTTAAGACTACCTTATGCTCCATGTAAGCTAAGACAATATACTCCCTTAGTCAATAGGATTCAATAGACATACAAGGAACTTTGATTTGTGCCGTAATCCTGGGAAGCAAAATGCATGAAGTGTTTTTCAAACCAGTGTCTGCCTCTGACCTTTCTTTTCTGGCCTATGCAGGAAGGTCATGAAGGAACTAAAGACAGAAACAACTCAGAGGCAAAACTGTGCATGTTACATATTAGTTTTCACCTTAAACTTTCCCTTTGGAAAGAGGGATGTCAGGTTCATCCAACTACATTTGCAATTTGAGTGTTTTTATAGGGCTGAATTAGAGTCTTTTCTTTGATGTAACTTCATTTTCAAACTGATTTTGCTTGAGGAAAGGTTGAATAAAAACCAAGGAGGGATTTTAAATGTTGACCTAGACTGTTGAACTAATAGCTGACCTCTGAACTGCTCCTGGATTACCCGGGGTTTACGGCCATCCTAGGTTTCATTGGAAGGGTCATTTCCTGTAGGACTTCCATCCAGCCATCTGACTTGTGACCTCTTGCATTAGAGTTATGACCTTGCAAGCTCACTCTTTAACTCCTAGACTGTTAAGTTGCAAAGAGGACGTTGTATGTCATTAGAACTGCAGTTTTCACCAGCATGGTAAGATTTTGGAACGACCTTTAATGCTGGTGTCACAAGACACTACTGATTTCCAAACAGTATTAAGGCTTTGTAGTCATTCCTGCCCGTTTTACTTCAGAAGCACTTGTACACATTGAAGATACCCCAAATTTGCCAATATTTGCAAATTTGACAAACATTATTGTCACTTTATGTCCGTGTCAAGGTATTTAAACAAGAGAGACTTGGTTTTAAACTCTTTTAAGTATTAACAACTCCAGCTGATCTCAATAGGAGCAGCAGAAACTCAACATCCTTCAAAATTATGCCAGTAATGCCAAACTACTAAAATACATGTTTTCTTTCTGTGTTTGTATGTGTAATTAGTGTCTATAATGAGTTGGGCAGGAACAGACTCTTTCTTTAATGTACCTACAATGTGTAGTACAGCTTGCTTTCTGGTAACAATGAAAATAAATGCATTGAACAGATTCTGCCTCAGTTATAGAGCTTTACAGGAGTGAAAGTAAGAAAATACAAGACTTCTGTGGTTAAACATGAAACGCATGTTCAACCATCAAATTGAGACGGCCACAACTATTCTATGATTTTATGATTCTATGATTTTATGATTCTATGATTTTCAACAGATGCATCAAAGTGAAGCACCATGACCATGAATTTTTCTAATGAGGACTCCAATCATTTGTATGGTCACCTATGGTACAGGCTGACAGCTGTGTGAGCAACTCTCCTTGTTGTGTTTCCTTGCCTGTGTTTCAGACCCCACCAGGCTCCGAGCCTTCCGCTGCAATGGCCGTTCCTGCAACCCTCCAGTGGGAAACCTGGCAACAGGGAGGACACCAGTCACCCTCACCACGTGTGGCCAGAACAGCACAGAGCTCTACTGCTTCTACCCAGACCAGAATCTCCTCGATCAGGTCACCCATGGCTGCGGGCAGCCTCGCTGCACCAAGTGCAATGCCAACCAGCCTGATAACTCCCATCTCGCTGCTGACATGACAGACGACTTCTTTGCAAACCCCATCTCCTGGTGGCAGTCTGCCCAAGGGGTACACAGAGAAGAAATCAGACTGGACTTTGAAACAGAATTCTACCTGACCCATGTCATTGCTGTGTTCAAGTCACCTCGCCCAGCTGCGATGGTGTTGGAAAGATCCCAGGACTATGGGCAGACTTGGAGGCCCTACAAGTATTTCTCTCTCAACTGTACAGCGACTTTTGGACTCCAGGATGATCTGATTGAGGAGGGCTCCTTGTGCACGTCCAGGTATTCAGATGCAACGCCCTGCACCAGAGGAGAGGTAAGTAGTAACTGAGGTTTGGACTGAGTTTAACGTCAAGCAGCTAAAGACTGGCTGAAAATCAGAGTGCGTGTACTCAAAGAGATGCCATATATATAAATGAAGTAAGGTCACCCATCCCCAAAAGCTTTGTGTTAGGAAATTAAGGGTAACAAGAAGAATTATATATCAGTGAAAAGGAATAGAAATGCTCTAAGAAATTTCTTATATGAGAGTTGCACAGGCTAGGATTAACACTGCCTGATTTGACATTGCAGGAGACAGTACCTGAGCTAGAGTTCCAACCAAATAGATGTAGCGAAATACACAGTTATAGAGTCTGATCTATCCCAACTGTTTTGCTGCTTTAGGGTGGCACAAAGTGCATGGTCGTTCCTTTTCTTCTCTGTCTAAACAGTCCTGGATGATTGGATGACTTTTAAATGCATCCTTCTCCTAAGCTTAATGCAAATTTCTTGCTGGGGACAACCACTCTGTATCAAGCAAGTAGAAGTGAGCAGCCATGTTTCACTATTTGAGTGGGAAAAGAGCAGACATAAAGGCACAAGAGGAGATTGTAAGATATTCTTACAGCCACAACAGAAGCTGGAGTCCTTTCACCTCCTTCTCTCTTCCTCAGAGAAGTCCCAACCCTCTTGGTCTCCCTGTCTGGAAGTGAT
The DNA here is from genome assembly GCA_032466535.1 of Forpus xanthops. Lineage (NCBI taxonomy): Eukaryota > Metazoa > Chordata > Aves > Psittaciformes > Psittacidae > Forpus > Forpus xanthops. The sequence goes on from JASSUY010020230.1 coordinate 47,102, forward strand.
CATCCAGGTTTGGCACTAATACTTTGCTGCACACTAAGCTCAGGTGTGAGATGAATGATGCAGACAGACTTCAAAAACCACAGTGGCTTCAGCAGTGCACTTCCAAATGCACTTGAGAAACAAACTAGTGTGCTATACCTGACACAGGGAAACAGCACTGAGTTCCCCTTTGTAACAGGCCAGGAAGCACCTCTACATACGAGAAATCTGGAGCAGATCATCTGACTACTGAGCTGCCTTGGTCCTAGAGTAGCAATTCTGCTGGTCAGTTATGATCCATTTAACTCAAATGCATCCAAATGTTTCTCCAGAGAAATTAGTTTGCCACACCAATACAGAATCCAGGCAACTAATAGAGTTCTCACTCTTGTGTGCCTTCCAATCTAAAATATGAAGTACTTCACAAGATCCATCTAATGATTTTCAGTACCATCCCAGGGTCCTGGTGCTGTTCCACAGATGGGGAAGAGGAGAGCAGAAAGGTGAAGCAGGACAATTCTGCCTGAGCAAGGAACAGAATGCAGGGTCTGAGGCAAACGCCTTGGCCTTACATACAAAACAACTCTCCCTCCTCTAGTACATTATCCCCTTTTGCCCCGCACTATGTTGGCTTTGTGCTTACTTTACTTTGGGGAATATCATCAAGAGCATGTGCTGCTGCTACAACAAATCTGAGCAGTGCATGGCAGAAAATCAAATAATAAAACATTCATTCAACACAAGCCTTTGTGATAACAAGTGTCAAAATGATTCTGTCAACTTGGGCAGCAGCTACCCTGCAATGAATATGTGTATGCTTAAATCAATCAACGCCATGGAAGTGGATGCTAGAAAACACTAATGGTAGTAAGAACAGCCATCTATTTACAGGTCACCCTTGAAGATCCCAAATACTTTCATCAACTGTTACATGAATTGAATACATAGAGGTCATTTCTTCCAGAGAGGAACACACAGGAAGCAACTTAACAGAGAACAAGACAAATATTGTTTCCACAGCACATTAACCCAAAAGCATTCTGAAGTTCTGGATAGACTGTACAGAGGCCTCTTAATGAATCCATGCATGCCACTATGGCCAGGGTGCAAAGGCATCGGGCATTTCAGGTCAGCAATGGGACACAGCAGATTCTTTTGTGAATGAAAATAAAGGAAGGCAGAGCATAGTTATTTAAAGTGGTACCTGCTCAGGTTTGCCTGACACTGCTCCTGTCACTACAAGTCTCACAGGAGCTTTGCTCATGTATCTCAGGACTGTCACTTTCCACCTTCTTTTGGAGATGTCACAAATGCCACCAGAGCATCCCCTCAAGCACTGACTCACAACTGACTTGGAAGGAAGCTGAATGGAACTCCACTGCCACTTTCTGCAGTGTTCGCTGCTTCTTTCCCATCTGCACTCCATCCTACCCAATTACGGATCCCATCTGAGCCCTGGATTGAGGAGGAGGTCACAAGCTGACAGCATTTCTGAAATGACCAAACCCATTCATAGCAGCCTTCCAGTAACTGAAGGGGGCTATGGGGATGCTGGGGAGTGACACTTCATTAGGGACTGTAGTGACAGGACAAGGGGTAACAGGTTCAAACTTAAACAGGGGAAGTTTAGATTGGATATGAG
>JASSUY010020231.1:0-11271 GCA_032466535.1 Forpus xanthops
CACGCGCCGTGAGTGGGGTCCCGTGCGCGGGGAGAGACCGGGATCGGGATCGGGATCGGGATCGGGATGGGGACCGGGATCGGGATGGGGACAGGGATCGCTCTTCCGCCCCGTTCCATTAGTGGGGTCTGCACAGGCCCCGTGCCTCCCTCGTGGCCCCGCCATGTGTCCGAGCTGACTGGGGCTTGTCCCCACCTTCCGCAGGTGGCCCCGGCAGCGGCCGGGCGGGTTCTCCCGCTAGCGAGGAGGAGACCGGCAGCGAGGTGCTGAGCCACTGCAGCAGCGCCAGCGAGGGGGGCAGCCCCGCCGGGGAGCCCGCAGGTGAGCGCGGGTGTCCCCGCGGTGTCCCCCAGCAGCGGGACCTCCGTGACACGGTGGCACTCCGGCAGGGAGCGAGGCGGCGGGGGAGCAAGCCCAGGAGGAGGAGGCGGAGGACAGGCTGAAGGAGCACATGGGCAACCTCCAGGACAAGAGGTAACGCGGCGGCTCTTGCCCCGGGGCACACCTGGCACACTGCCGGTCCCCTTTTGCGCTGCCAGCCAGCGGCTGCTACATGCCCCGTCCCGGGCCACCTCACCCCATGGCCTCCCATGGTCTCTCCCAGCGCCAAGACGCGGCTGGCGGCACTGCAGAGCTTGCGCCTCGCCTTCTCCTCCAGAACCCTCTCCGAGTTCCTGCTGGAGCGCCGCCTCACGCTCACTGTCTCGCTGGAGAAGTGCCTTAAGAAAGGTTTGGGCACAGGCAGGCACCGAGGTTGGGGGCGTTGGGGGCATGGCCCGTGTCTGAGGGACGTCTCTCGTGCTGCCCGCAGGTAAAGGGGAAGAACAGGCGCTGGCAGGCACCGTCCTCACCCTCCTCTGCCTCCAGATGGGCTCCAGCCCGGAGGGAGAAGAGCTGTTTCACAGCATGAAGCCCCTGCTCATCAGCGTCCTGACAGACAGTATGGCCAGCCCTGGTGCCCGGCAGAGTGTAAGGCCTGGACCCTTTCGTCCTGGGCACAGGGGACACCTCATCTGTGGGGAGAGCCCAGGCAGTGCCCTGGGGGTCCTTGCAGTCACAGAAGGGTGGCAGAATTGGAAGCAGTGGGGTAAAGCAGGGATGCACCGTCCCTGCTTCCCCTTGGCTGGGCACTGGATCTGACTTGGCACTGCTGCCTCTGACTACCTTTTCCTCATGTCTCTTGCCAGTGTGCCACAGCCTTGGGCATGTGCTGCTACATTGCTGCAGCTGACCTCGAGGTAACTGTGCTGAGTGTTGTCTGTACCCTGCTGGAGGGCACCCTGGGGCTTGCTGTGCCATCAGCCATCAGCCCACAGTGCCAGGGCAGCCTGGAGCTGAGCTGGGGAAGGGGCACAGGGACATCAGTGAGAGCCCAGGCCCCTTCCATGAGCAGCATGGAGCAGAGCTGGGGGGAAGTTTGCTTTGTAGAAGTGGGGTGTCCTGGGTGGAGGAGCTTCCTGGTGCTGTTGGACAGGATGGGTCCCTGTTGGTCCCCTGCTGCGTGGCTTCACTGTGGTGGCAGCTGTGCTCTAACATGCAGTTTTCCCCCCTCCAGGACCTGAGCTCATGCCTGTCCTGTTTGGAGAGCATCTTCAGCGCTCCCAGCACATCTGAGGGGGGCTCAGCACCCTCCCAGCATGGCCCTGTGCACTGCAGCGCGCTCCAGTCATGGTCCCTGCTCCTCACCATCTGCCCCCCTTCCCACATCAAGAGGATCTTGGACAAGTGAGTGGGGCGAGCTGCGAAGGGGGGAGCCCATGGGGTAGCTCCCAGCCCACCTGAGTGCCCTCTGGCCTTTCTGTCCCAGTGGCTGGCTAAGGCTGCACTCACTGCTGGCCAGCAGCAGTGTCGCGCTGCGCATCCTGGCTGGGGAGACCATCGCGCTGGTCTTCGAGCTGGCTCAGGACGTGGAGGTACATTGGGGTATGGGTGGGCAGGCAGCAGGGAGCTGCTGGCACCAGCCCCCTGCCTGTGCCCCAGCACTGAGGGCGCTGGGACAATTCAGACTGGTGTTACCAGCAGGTGCCCAGTCAGAGGGGCTGGCTTCAGTGATCGTGGTGATAGTGGTGAGCAGTGCCTAGAGCCATATCCCCTCCAAACCCCGTATTTTGGCAGGAGGACTTGTGCCACCAAGATACAGCATTCCTGTGTGCCCAGCTCAAGGTCCTGGCTACTGAGAGCAACAAGTACCGAGCCAAGACGGACCGACGGAAGCAGCGCTCCATCTTTCGGGACATTCTGCGCTTCATTGAGGTACCAGAGGCTGGCAGTGCCCTTCCTGCTGAGCCCCTGCCTGTGCAGCTGCTGCCCAGCTGCCTGCTGATCCCCATCTGCTGAGAGCCAGCACACACAGGGCTGGTGCCCAGGTTGCTGCTGATGCCCCTCTCTCTGCTCAGAGCGGGGAGTACCAGGAGGAGGCCATCCGTTTTGGCCTGGAGTGCATGTACCTGGATAGCTGGGCATGCCAGCGCACCTACCAAGCCTTCAAAGAGGTGCTGGGCTCTGGCATCTGCCACCACCTCCAGGTAGGAGCTGGGTGGTTGTGCTGGGGGGGTGCCAGGCTGGTGCTGGTGAGTACTGACAGGTCCCTGCTTCCCCAGAACAACGAGCTGCTACGGGAGATCTTCGGCCTTGGGCCCCCCTTGGTACTAGATGCGGCTGCTCTGAAAGCCAGCAAGGTCTCCCGCTTCGAGAAGGTGGGTGCTGCCCCTGACATTTGTGCCCACGGTGCCCTCCCGTGCTGCCATGGGCTCCAGCCGAGTGCCTGAGCGTGGTGGGTGCCAGAGGGGAGCTGGGCAGAGGAGCACCCAGTAACTCATCTCTCCTTCCCTCCCTACCAGCACCTCTACAACTCGGCTGCCTTCAAAGCCCGCACAAAAGCCCGGAGCAGGGTGCGGGATAAGCGGGCGGATGTGCTGTGATGTGCGGAGGGGGCAGAGCCCCCAGCCCGCTTGGACTGCAGACCCAGCACTGTGAGGGGCCTGTGCCTCCAGCCCTCGGGCTTTTATTGCTGTACAGCAAAGTGTTTAATGCCTGGAGCTGTCCCGCCGGGGGCTGCCACCTCATTTATTTCTTTTAACCAAAGCAAACAGAAGGATCAAAGAAGAGCGGGGGGAGGTGTTGGCATACTGCTGTGTGCCATGGTGGAGGGGGTCTCACAGGACTTCTGGAGCCCCTTTCAGTGGGCACAACTCATGTACCCCCTCCCCGGTCTCATGGGTGCCTGGCACAGCTTGAAGGGCTGGGGGTGAGGGCAGAGCCATGCAGGGAGCTGGCAGCACAGTGCTTGTGCTGGTGGCATGAGTGCTCCCCACTGCCACGCTGGGTGCAGCCTGGCATCCAGGGGTGGTGGCAGACAGGGTGGGCATGAGGCTCTGCCTAGCCCTGCGAGCTTCCTGCTCTGAGCCCTTTTCCAGCCAAGTGCTTTATATGAAATAGTTCTTTTACGGGAAATAAATTACAGGAGCATGGCACAGTGCACGAGTCCCAGTGGTGCCAGCAGGGCCTCAGGGGCTGCTGCCCTCATGGGCATGAGGCTGTGCCATCTGGGAGTGCCTTTTGTCCCGGGAATGTATTTGTGGCTTTCTAAGACTTTGATTACAGGAGGTAATTAAAAGGCTGATTGGAGAGTGCCTTCTGCCTTGTTAGAAGTAAGGGCTGTCACTGCCTGGGTGCCAGTCCTTGCAGCCATGTCCCTTTCTCTCACAGCCTGGGATAGGGGCCAGAGTTGCCTCTACTACTTTGCACCACATAGGGTGATGCTGCCAGGCCTGAATGGGATGTGGGGCTGGTAGTGCTCCCGCTTCCCCCTCCCGCCCTTCAGTACCCCTTTCCATGGTGGCCCAGTGCCTGTGGTGGGGCCAGGAGCAGGTCAGCGGTGCCCACCAGGCTCGGTGCTGGTGTTGAGGTGAGCCCAGAGCCGCCCATTGGCTGCCTGGAGCTGGTGCACAGCATCCTCTTGGGTCTCCAGCCACTGAGCCAGCGCCTGCACGGACTGGCTCTGCAGGACTGTGGGGACAGGATGGGCACACGCTATGAGTGGGTCACCTGGACCTCCTGCAGCATCCCTCAGACCCTCCCGCCATACCCAGCACCACGTACCACTCAGGTATACAGCCAGTGTAGCCAGGACCAGGCTCACCATGGCCAGCAGCCCCAGCAGGGCCAGGAGCAGGGGGTGGCCAGGGCAGAGGCTAGCGGTGGGCACAGGGCGCAGAGTGGGCAGCAGCGGCTGGGAGCCAGGGAATGTGGGGCGAGGTGGGGGCCGGTGCAGGCTGCTGGGGGGAGCCGGGCCATTGCCTGTGAGCAGGGGAGAGAGATGGTCAGAGGCCAGGCATGGGCACAGCCAGGGTTGGTGTGGGCCCCCCCTGCCCCATGCTCACCCTCGGTGCCCTTCTGCCCGCCTGAGGCCCAGTGCAGGTCGCTGATGGACTCCACAGGGCGCAGGCTGATGGCTCCAGGCTCGCTGCTCTCAGGGTCCCCAGGCTCTGCTGGTGAAGCACCCTCGGCCTGTCCCATGCTGTCTGCTGGGAGCGGAGGCAGAGGGTGAGTGGGTGTCCTGCCTGCAGCTCCTGCCTGCACCAGGCACCCCTGTTCCTCCCGGAGGTGACCCCACTTGGACACCAGCTGAGGCTGTGCTGGGGCAGGCAGGCAGTGCTGTGGCATGGCACAGTGTGGTGGCCACAGGCGGGTGAGCGCTGTCATCGCGGCAGTTAGCGAGTGCCTGGTGGCCACGATCCCAGAGCCTCATTAATGGAGCTGGAATCTGGTTCTGGCCTGGGGGCAGGAATGTGCCACCCCCCTCCTGTCTGGGTAGCCCGGGCACTGTGGGGCTGGCCAGGACTCTCCTGGGCCAGCTGGGAGCAGGGCTAGGGCCATGCCAGCTCCAGCCCATAGGCACCATGCTCATGTGCTGCTTAGGGGTGCATGGATGGATATAGGGTGTGTGCTCTGCTGAGGGTCCTGGTGAGAGCAAGGGGGCTTTACCAAAGCAGGCATGGCTGCAGCACCATCTGGAGACACGGCTGTGCCCACACTGGGGTGTAGGGGAAGGATTTTGTCTGTGTGTTCGCATGGTTTTGTGTATTGGGCAGGGCTCGGTGCTGTGCCTGCAGCAGAAGAGGCTGTACCGTGCCAGCTCCCGTCCCCCCACCCCGGTCAGTGGCATGTCGCAGGGCAGCCTGATGCCATGCTGCTGCTGTCGGGGTGCTGCATGACATCAGTGGGGCTGGCAGGTGTCGGAGCTGGGGGGGGGGGCTCAGCTGATGACCAAGGGCCCCCCACACCCTCCCCAGGGCCCAGCCTTTGGCTGAGGACTGGGCTGTGGGTCTCCCCATCATGCTGCACCCGAGAGGCACAGGGGGTGGTGGCAGTTAGGTGCAGGGGCTGTGCCCAAACCCAAATCCTGCTGCCCTGCACCCCTCCAGGAACCCCTTTTTCCCCAGGCAGACATCGCTGCCCTCAGTGCCCACATCAGAGGGCAGCGTTTGGCCACTGCTTCCATCCTAACCCCAGGACACGGTGCCACCGAGCCCCCCCTGGTGCCAGGGCCCCCCCAGCCCGCTCCCAGCCTACCTTCTCCAGCCTCCCTGGGCATGGCTCCCTGTGCCCGGGCAGCAGGAGTGGGCAGTGAGGTGGTGCGGGGCCCTGGGCACTGGGTTCCCGGTGCGCCAACTGTGCCGCTTAAAATAGGACAGTGAGAAACACAGTTGGGGGGAGGTAAAAATAGCTGTGGGGAGGGGGGCCCTGTGGCGCAGTCAGGGCTCCAGCAGCATGGCGCCGGCATGGCAGAGGCAGAGCAGCCTGTGGTGGAGCCCATGCGCCCTTCCTAGGGTAAAGAGGATGACAGTTCACTGTGAGATCAGGACAGAGCCTGTGCAGGAAAACCGAGGCACCAGTGGGTCCATCCAGAGACGAAATGGGGTCTTTGCTGCCCCTCAGCAGCAATGGCGATTGTGCCCAGTGTGGGAGCCCACCCAGCTTTGCCCACGAGGACCGTGCCAGCTGCGCCAGGAGGATTTATTTAAGTTAATAACATTCCTAGGAAGCACGAGGCAGCAGCACTGCCGGGATAGGGGACCACTGTGGTCCCCTGCCCTTGTCACCAGCCCCACGTGCCCTGCAGCAGGCAGCTGTTGGAGGGTGGGATGTCATCGTGCCTGTAGAGGCCATGGATGCGGGTGCGTGCCGGGCAGGAGGTGGCAGGGTTGTGCTGGACACGTCGGTCACAGCCCTTGCCAGCCCATCCACGGTAGCAGTGGCAGCGGAAGGAGGCCAGTGGGTTGGCATCAGGGCCAAGGAGCAGGAGGCTGCCCAGGTCGTGGGGCTGCCGGCGCACGCAGCGCCCATGCCCGTGGCACTGTCTGTGGCTGCACTCCCGGGCTGCCGCCGTCACGTTGGCCACGTAGGGACCCAGCGTGGACACGATGTAGTGGCGCAGGCTGGCACAGCTTTCCTGGAGGGGAGGGAGAACCGGTGAGAACCCACCCTGGCACCGAGGCCCCTCCTGCCATTCCACCCCGGTGGGCACAGCGAGGTGCCATACTCACAGCTGAGCGGGAATACGACATGTCTCCCCAGAGCACGAGTCCAGCGACACCCAGCGCTGCGCTCTCCCCGATGGTGTGCACCAGGTCCGCCTGCCAGGGACAGAGAGACGTGACCAGGCTGGGGGGCACAGGCTGTCCTTAGTGCTGAGCAGCCCCAGCCCTTTGGTCCTTACCGGCTCCAGGAACCGTGCTGAGCGGCGGAAGGACAGGCGAGAATAGGCGAGCACGGGCAGGATGCTGCTGGCGCTGAAGGCAGCCACGCGCAGAGCCTCTCGCAGCCGGTGGTGCACGTAGCGCTGGCGCAGGGCAGGCGGCAGTGCCAGCGGTAGGTAGATGCTGGGGTATAGAGCGGCCGAGGCGGCCCAAAGCCAGCGCAGCCGGTCATTGTGCTGCACGGCTGCTGCACGGCAGTGCCCGGTGTAGTTGGCAACCTTGGCCCAGTTGGTGTTGAGGCAATCGGGGAAGTGGTAGAAACCCCAGAGCCCCCCCGGGCGTAAGGTCCGACCCAACAGGAGCGTCTCCTCCATCAGAGCCTGAGCTGCCCGCTCAAACTGCTGCCTTGCCAGCCGCAGCTGCCATCGCCGTGGCAGGAGGCTGTGCTGGTCCTGCACCCACTGCACTGAGGCCGCCTGGTAGATCCGCTTGTTTCCCCAGTTTTGGGTCCAGAGAGGCCTCCACTCCTCCCAATCCACCACGGCCAGGCCATGGAAATTGGGATGCAGGAGATCACGGATGTCCCCAGCCACCCTGGTGAGGTGAGCGCCGAGGGGGACCCGCTGGGGGATACCCCCGTTGTGGGGTATGCCCTGCTGCGACAGGTAGGGATACAGCCCAAACTTGTCCTTGTAGAAGATGGTCATGTTCTGGCCGGCAAAGCGGCCATCCTGGTTCTCCACGATGCCGTAGTTGCCAAGGGGCAGCCCCACGCCAAAGTGGTGCTGGCAGCGACTGGTGGGGATGTTCCACACCACTGCAAAAGGCTCACCATCTGCCACAGGCTCCGGTGCTGGGCTCTCCCCGCCGGCTGTGCCCAGCACCAGGCAGGCCCGCAGCACCAGCACCAGCACCATCTTGTGGGGCCAGCACCCTGTGGGGAAAGGAGAGCAGTGGGCTGAGACGGCGGGGCACAGTGCCATGCATGAGTACCTTGGTCATGCTGACACTGCCGCTCTGGCATGCGGGCTAGGATTAGCCACAGGGGCCAAGCTGTCCCCCAGGGGCATGCTGCCAGCCTCAAAATCCTATGGGACCCACAAACTTGGGGGGTTTGGACACCTCCTGCCTCGGTGCTGTGCCCTGGTGCCCAGAGCTCTGCCTGCACCACAGCCATGGCTCTGATATGGCACTGCAAACCACCAACCCCAGGACATCAGTTTCGCTGCTGGCTCCTACCCCTGCCTCTAGCAAGGGCAGAGAATCACAGCATCGTTGGGGTTGGAAGGGGCACCTGGAGATCATCCAGGCCAAACTCCCTGCCAAGGCAGTGCCACCTATAGCAGGTTACACAGGAATACATCCAGGCAGGTTTTGAATGTCTCCAGAGAGGGAGACTCCACATCACCGGGCAGCCTGTTCCAGTGCTCTGCAGCACACAATGTAAAGTTCTTCCCTAGGTTGAAGTGAAACCACTTGTGCTTGAATTTATGGCCATTGCTCCATGTCCTGTCACTGGGCACCACTAAAAACAGTTGACACCATCCTCCTGGCACCCACATTTGAGATATTTATATGAGCTAAATGAGATCCTTTCTCCCCCATTTCATAGCAGGGCCTACCCAGTGAGAGACTGAGCCCCCCAAAAACCATGGTGGAGTCAAAGCAGAAACTCTGTGCCCTGAATCAGAGCAGGGCTGGAGGGGACCGAGTGCCGCAGTGCAGGGCAGCCACTGGGGTGAGGGATTAGGCAGGGAACAGGCCCAGTGACACAGCAAGGACATTGCTAATCCCCTGGCGCAGCCCAGCCGCTCACTGACCTTCCAACGCCATGTCTCTGGCCCTTGCTGCTACCAGCTGCACTGGGGGGGACCTGGCTGCCCACCCCATCGGCAGCGTGCTGCAGGGGGCCCTGCCATACTCGCCCTGGTGCCCATCCAGCCACGTGTGCCTCAGCTTCCCCAGGCTGCCCAGTGGGAAGAGCAGCAGGCACGCTGGTGGACATGGCCTACCGTCAGCCCCAGCTGCCCCACAGTGAAATCCATGGGTGCAGGACACACTGGTGAGACCGCACAGAGCTGTTGGGACTGGTCCTGCCCTCGGAGCACGGATGGAGCTGGCTCGCCCCCACAATGGTGGTCCCAGGGCCCCAGCCAGGCAAACTGGGGGCCTGGTGGGAGCAGAACCCATGTGTCCAGGCAGGGTATGGGACCACCTCCCCACCAGCACCCACCCCAGCAATGGCGCTGGGGAGGCTGGGAGGGCTGGCATCAGACCTGAAGAACAGTAGCAGCCAGGCAGTGCCAGAGCGAGCAGCTCCTGCCCGCGCTGCTTTAATCACCGGCTCAGAGCACGGGCCCCTCAAATGTCCTTCTTCATCCAGAAGATGGGCAGCCCTTTGGCATCACGGTGGGGGGTCTCCAGAAGGCTGTGCCCATTGCTCTCAGCCAGGACCCCCCTTGCCCAGATCACATTTGGCGGTGGGGTGGGCGGTGGGGGAGCAGCGGGGGGTGAGAAGGGAGGTGGAGGGGCAGGAGGCAGCCATGGCCTGGTGGTGGTGGTGGTGGTGTCGGCAGCAGCAGGGGTGGAGAAGAGCCGCAGCACCTCAGCGGGTATGGTGGGGCTGAGGAAGGCCACGCTCTGCACCGGCTCGCCCAGGACAAAGCCCAGATGTGCATAGAAATGCTGCTTGTCATGGGTGCTGAGGTGCAGGCAGCCGAAGCCCCGGGCCCGGGCCCACTGCTCGGTGGCTTCCATCAGCCGCCTCCCGTAGCCCTGGCCCCGCAGCGCCCGGGCCACCACCACGCTCTCCACAAAGAGGCTGTGGGGCTGGCCGGCCACGCGGGAGAGCCGGACATGGCCCACAAGCTGGCAGGGGACCTCGGTGGGGCCTCGGCTCCGCAGCAGCAGCAGGCAGGTGGGGAAAGAGTCCGAGGAGCGCTGGAGCGTGTGGAGCCGTGATGCCCGGCTCTTCCCCCACTCCTCGCGCAGCAGCTCAGCACAGGCCTCCAGCAGCTCCGGCCTCCGGTGCAGGGGGACCAGGGTGAGCTCCTCCGACACGGAGCCCATTCTTCTCACTGGTGGGAGACCAACAGGCCACAGCTTAGAGGCAGTGGGGGACACGTGGTGTGTTTCCCCCCAGCCCACACTGGCCCCACTGCAGCTGTGGCTGCCCAGTTCACAGTGGGATGGGTTCAGGGGGGTTAATGGCAGGTCTGAGGGGGAATGACAGCACTGCAGCAGGGAAGGGGCATGTGGGGCTCCAGGGTCAGCCCTGTCAGCCTCTGAGGGGTCAGAAAGCCCCTACTATAACCTGTGTGCTGTGAGGACTCCCCTCCCAGCCCGATGGCTGTTCCCCTTGCAAAGAGAAGCCACAGAAGGCAGGAGGAACTGCCACGCTGCTGTTTCAGCTTGGGGTGAACAAACTGCTCCACTTCCCCCTCTGGGGGGTGGCGAGGGCCTGGCCCTGCTCCCCCACACTCTCAGGATGTTCCCAAAGTCATCCTCCACGTCTCAGACCTCTGGCTCCCAGCCCAGCCTGCATCCTGCCTGCTTTGGAGCCCAGGCAGCACCCCAAGGCCCCCTCTGCACCCCCAGGTGGGTGATGCTTTTTGTCTCCCCAGCAAATCCACACCGGGGACCCCACCATCAGCATCTGCATCCTGGGGGGCCTTGAGTGCCAGGGCAAGTCCCCCTCATGTCTGGCCTCCTGCCACTCCTGCCTGTGGTGCCCTGCCAAGATTTGCCTGCCCTGGTTCCCAGTTCACCCCTATGCCTGCCCCTCTCCAGCCCCAGCCCAGGGACTGCCCTCCCTGCCTGCTGCTCCCCTTGCTCACACTCACGCTGCCTGCTGCCCTCCCTGCCTGCTGCTCCCCTTGCTCACACTCACCCTGCTTGCTGCTGTCGGCTCCCGCACCTTCAGTGCCTGCACAGCAGGAAGCAGCTCAGGCTCATGGCCAACCGCAGTGCCTGGTTCTGCTTCCCCAGCGTGAATGCCACATCTGTTCAGAGCCCCACATGGCAGTCCCCTGCCACAGCACCCAAAATGGACTGCATCCCCATCACTGCAATCCAAACTGCACCCACACGAGCTGCACAAACCTGAATGGCATCACCTACCTGATCACTGTCCCCCCTATCACTGATCCATCACTGACCCATTGACCCGATTTCCCCTGGTATCCAGTAGAGGATGAAGGCTCTCCTGGGCCCTCCTCTCATTTCTAATGTATTTGTAGAAGTGTTTTTGTGGCAGTGGCCAGCTTGGTTGGCCTTCACCCACAAACATTCAGCCTTCTCACTCACAGCACTGAGCTGGAGGCAGTCCCTGCCATACAACACAACCCCACCACCTCTTCTTCCTTGCCTATCCCTTCCGAAGAGCCTGCAGCCATCCACTGCAGCACCCCAAGCTGCTCAGTGGGAAGAGCGGCAGCCACGCAGGTGGACATGGCCCCCGGCCCCAGCACCCAAAACGGACCGCATTCCCATCACTGTGTGAGATGTGTAAATATGATCCGTGTCAATAAAAAGACTAATACAGAATTAAGTGATCTATTCCTTGTATGAC
>JASSUY010020232.1:0-39889 GCA_032466535.1 Forpus xanthops
CATGGTTAAACTTCATGAGGTTGGCATCAGCCCACCTCACAAGCATGTCAAGGTCCCTCTGGATGGCATTCCTTCCCCCTAATGTATCAACCGAACCACAGAGCTTGGTGTCATCAGCAAACTTGCTGAGGGCGCACTCAATCCCACTGTCACTGACAAAGATGTTGAACAAGACTGGTCCCAACACCGATCCCTGAGGGCCACCACTCATTACTGGTCTCCAGCTGGACATTGAACCATTGAGCACAACTCTTTGTGTGCAGCCATCCAGCCAGTTCTTTATCCTCTGGGTGGTCCACCTATCAAATTTATGTCTCTCCAACTTAGAGACAAGGACGTCATATGAGACAGTGTTAAACGGTCTGCACAAGTCCAGGTAGATGGCATCAACTGCTCTACCCTTGTCCATCAGTTTTGTAGCCCCATCATAGAAGGCCACCAGGTTGGTCAGGCAGGATTTCCCCTTATTGAAGCCATGCTGGCTGTCACCAAGCACCTTATTGTTTTTCACGTGCCTCAGTGTGCCTTCCAGGACAATCGGCTCCAAGATTTTGTCAGGCAGAGGTGAAGCTGACTGCTATGTGGGAAGACTCCTCCTTTAAAGGATGCTTGTTACTGAAAAATCTGCAACATCCCACATGGAACTAGGTAAAGCACTTCATCTTTCTGAGGGATAGAAAATCTCTCTTAAAGCTATGAACCACTCCTCTTTAATTCAGAATATCTGCCCCATCCAATCATTAAATCCTTTGACATTTCACCCAGGAGGAGGTATTTTTCTTCCAGATGCCAGTAAAAAGCAAAAACCAACAGAAATTATAAACGTTCAGTTTCCAGCCACTCTGATAAGCATAAGCCTATGCAAAGGATTTGAAGAAGCTGTAACCACAGTACCCACAAAACCTCAGTAACACCCTTGTGTACAGACTGAGCTGCTCTTAGATGCACCTATTTGCTCTCCAAGGATTCAGGCTTGCGGGGATCTCATTCATGCACTTGTTTTGGTTCATTACCCTGCATGCAGATACGGAAGACTCCATAACACATTTGCTGTCCACCTGGAAGACATGAATGAATAATTTCCAAGCAAATCAAATACAGACAGCTCTTGGGCTTTCCTCTGTTTCTTTACTGCTTGCTTTGAAAAGCAGAACATCATGTAAAATTCAACTAGAGATATTAAAAAATTGCAGTATTTTTCAGTCTCAGCACAAAAACTGGGGCGTCAAAGGTTTTAATAAAAAAATCCCACGAATTAGGAGGAATTATTTCGAGTATTCGAAGTACATGCCACATCAAATGTTGTCTTTTGTCATAAGAGGCAACCGTTATACAGTGGACTAATTTGAAAAGATTATTTAACTGGATATTATATAAACCAGACTAGGTGAAAAGATGTGATCTGTAGTGCCAGCTTCAGCCCTAGAAGCACAGACACTGGGATCCATGCTGAAAGAAGCTCTGCATGCAGAGACAATTCAGTTGACGGTGGAAGACTCACATTCACCACTGACTCCCCACCCAGTCCTTTGAAAGATGTCATATTCATTCTCTCATGTCTGCAGTGCAGCTCAGGGGAACAGTTAAACATAGCCCAAAAGGCAACCGACAACAGCAGCAACACACTCTCACTTCATTAAGCACCAGTTCAGACCCTTACAGACAGCTCTTGCTCTAGAGGTATGTCACAGGAGCTAACTCAAGGAGATCACGAGAAGCTAATGCATCTCAACCGCCAGAACACAAAAGCATCTGACAAAGAGAGTGGGGGAAATACCAATTAAGTATTCGTGAAAAGGGAAAAAAGCCACAACTACATTTTAATTCATCTATAAATCCATGGTCTGTGTAGTCAGTGGAACTATGCCATTTGATTTAGATTTACTTCACCCATCAGCCTCCTGAAAAGGAAAATACTGCTCAGGTTTTTCAAAACAGAGTTAAAAGGAACTTCCTGCAATGATCTCCCCAGACTAAAAGTGCCAGTGACTTCTTGCATAAGGTATAAATATACCGAAAACTCTCAAAAAGTTCCTGACTCCAACTTTTGTTTTCATAGTTCAGGCTGTCAGATGAATTCTCAATGTCTTTTGTAGTTGTACATTACCTGGAGGCTGACTACAGGAAAGATACAGCTACAGTTTCTCAGTGTAACTCCCAATGCAAATACTTTGTCGAGAAGGAAAACAATGCTCTTTTGAAATAAAACTAAACCCTTGGTAAAGCAGAGCAATTACTCTAGTGTGAAGCCGCTTTTAATAATAACAAAATCCATGCAAGGACAACTGTAAGGTATAAAATTCATACTGCAATAGACTACAGAGACCTGCACAGCTGTCCTGACGTGTTTGTCCAAATTCATAGGATTTTTTCTGTAATATGAAGGATTGCAGTAGGAATTCAGGTGACTATTTTGGAAAATCTTTGACAATTTCATATACAGAGCAACAAAATAAAGTACAAATGGGAAAAAATAAATCAAGAAGCAGCTTTATACAATGTGCTTAAATGCTTTGTTTCCTAACTGAAATTTGCCTCCTGATGGAGCAACCCACAATGACAAATGGCAAAAGTGTTTTTCTGATCCAGACACCATTATGGATCACTGAGCTCTTCTGGGAACAGTGGGAAGTAACAGTCTTATCAAAAATAGCTAGATGACCAGGGAATGTGAAGTACCAATGGCTGGACTGCTTTAGTAAGGGAAGGCCAGATTAACACTCACACAGACCACACAAAATAAGACTGGGAAATGAAATCGCCTTGAGCGATCTGATTTATCGTTGCTGAAAACCAATTCACAGCAAGGGATTTACTGATAACCTTCTCCTAAGATAGGCTTTGTATGGCAGCTGCATTTTGTCCCTCTGGTAACACCTTTTAAAAGAAAACCAAACCACAGAGGGTACATACAGCAGCATCCACATCCTGTACTGCTCTGGGCATCCAACTTCCTGAGTCTTCTTCCTTTTGTTCTTTAAAACAGGAAAAAATGAGGGGAAAAGATCTCATCTGTGACAAAGTATCAGAAACTTGGTCAGCTTTGGAGTAATCTGAATTCCCTTGCGTTTTCTCACAAAACACATGAGTCTTGCCCAGATAGGCTTCTGTATTGCAACAGATAAAGAGAAAACCTACAAAACTGAGGTCAGCGGTTTACACCACTGGTAACTGCTATTCTTTTTCACTGGGAGAGGCAGTGGGCTACATGCGGTGTGTGCAAAAGAATGAAAGCTAAAGCGAACAGCTTGCAAGTCTTGTTAAATTATCTGTACTGAGTAAGAAGCATAGAAGCCACCAACATCTAAAGAGACCATTAGATTCAGTTAAGCCAACCTATACTGATCAGGAAGAGGCATTAGAATCCTGCCAGAAGGCCCAGAAACATCTCCAGTTTAGGATCCAGTCACCAGGTGTGAAGTACTTGGAGTCCTGCAAATGACCAGAGGTTAATTCAACCTGGGCATCATCGGCCCAGAAGAACCCACGAACATTCCAGTGCAAGCAGCTCTGCTGAGTGACAGCTCAGGCCTAAAAACTAGTTCAGGGAAAAGAAAGGGCAGCTCAGAGAAATGGCTAAAACACAGACCAACTTCTGTGTGCATTCTAATAGTACCTGGCACACTGTGTTACAGACATTATCTAATTAGACAGTAAAGTATACATCAACACTTGATGAGCTGATGATTTCTACCACTGGATCAAAGAGCCTGAGAATTTTCTGACATTTAAGAAAACCAAGGCAGTATTTTCAGAAGTTGCATGCCAGTCTCTGATGTTCTCCCTCTAAAGGGAGCAAACCACTGTGATGTCTTCCTAGAGAAAGTCACACTGTTTCTGTTCATGTTTATTCAAACACAAAAATGCTAGGGTGCTGCTAACGGCAGAATGAACTACCTCATTGATCTAAATAAAGTCAGCTCTAAAACTTGCAATAACCATTTAAGTGCCTACTTTGTTAATTATTTCACTGTTTAACTAATTCATTATGAGCATCTAAATAATAAGCTTACTCAGCATAAGCTGAGATCAGAGAGAATGAAGACACCCACTTAGACTACCTAACCTTCTGCTCTTTGGATTCTGTCCCCTGCAGCCTTACCCAGCAGCTTTATTGGGTTTCTAGCCCCCTTGAGACTGTTCAATTACTCCACAGCTCAATACACAGCACAGCTTTGTGAAAGCTTCTTCCATCTCTAACATCAGTTCCTCTATAGCTTTTGTGTGGATTTCTGGGATGGTTACCTCCAATTTTCCCATTTGGTTTCAGGAAAAAAAGGTCACCTCCCCACATCAACAAGGATAACATTCCCCAAGGTACAAACCATGTGAATTGCTATGTTATTCATCCACTTTCCTGTTCCTTACCTGCTGCTTCTGAAGTCATTTTGCATACAGCTGCAACAGCAACTGTTCACCTGAAAATCAGGATTTCTATAAATACATAGCAAAGCTCACTCAGGAAATGAGGGCAACACACACCTTCGAGAGGGCATGAGGAATTGCATCTGTACCTCCCACCTGCTCTCAATTCTTATCCTCTATCCATACCTTTACAGAAAGGCACAGTACTTGTGATTTCTTTAAGAAAAATACAAAGTGCATTTCACCTTTCCATGCTTCATTTCAGCTTGGCATTTATACAGCTCAGAACGTAATGACATCTTTTCTGGCAATTTTAACATATGATTAAGTGCACCTCAAATAGGGGATCTTTCACCTTTCCAGGAGACAGTAATTGAAGTTAGCACACGTACTGGTCTAAGAGGGTTTATTAGCAGTTCAAACACTGTTCTCACCCACTCCTGAAGAATGATCTAATCTTCAGGTAGAGTGCAATAGCTGGAGCCTTAGAGAAAGATAAAAACAGCAGTAACTGCGAGCCTTTTAGTGGGTGGACAAGCCTATGACAACTTCAGTCCAAGTGGCAAAACACAATGGAACAAATCAAAACAAAGCCGCAGCCATGCCCAAGTTCCTACTAAGGGAGTGGTGCTTTCCTCAAGCATTCCCAAACAGCGGCCAGTGTGGGCAGGTCTGGGGAGTCAAAGCCTTCAGTACAAACTGTTTATTGAAATAACTCCTTTTAATTGCCCTTCCTCACACTGTACTTCTTCACCACAGAATCACTTGTGTTCTGAGAAGGGGTGAAAATGTACCACTGCGACTGCAATTACAGCACAGTAACTCACACCAATCTCCTGAAATAAAGGCTTCTTAACTTATAATGAAATCACAAAAAAGCAGTGAAACTGATTTTTCATTAAGTAATAGTATTCAACTGCCAAATGGGTTACTTTGGCTGTTTACTGAGCACCTCAACTGATGCAAATCATAACTTTCAGCTGGCACTAGGGATGCTAGCCTGCAGAATTAACACAGGAGACAAAACCTGGTATTGTAATATTGCCACAAAAATATAATTATACAATGTATGCAAGCTTTATATGAAACCAGATGCTCTTAGAAATTAGTAATTTGGGTGCAGAGCAAACCCACTTAAAATCTAGTCAAATACTGTTAAGACAACCACGGCGAACTTACACAGCACACCAAATGCCAATTAAAAATGTTAAACACAAGGTAACCACCTTGATCTGTAAACTTTTGCTTCCCAGCTGCTGTGCAGACACTTTATCTAGAGCAGCTGCATTACTAAAATCCAGCTCTTATGCACACACACAGTCCTGTGCAGACCTCTGACCTCGCAGTACAGTTTAGGCCAGCCCAACCTATTTGACTAGTGTCCCAGATTTAGCACCGAGACGAAAATTCATCTCCAGCAGAACTCTATTAACTGAATGTGGCTTCGAGTTGAGAGCCAAGTCTGGCTCATGCAGCCAATGCACAATTAAGTACCAGGCAAGCAAAATGTTGGAAGGAAGATAAATTTCTCAATTGAATGTTATAAACCAGCATAAATAAACCACAGCAGCAAGGGGCATCTCTGAATTACAACTCCATCAGAGTCAGGCTATATATTCTCAGCCATTTCACAAAACTGAGAAAAAAATGCAATCAATTCCCATCTGCAGATGGGCAGCTGCACACTGAATGCCACACTAGCAGCTGTGGTTACAGTCCAGCTCTTCCCTATTGACCCACTCCTGTATCCCAGGAACCATTCTTACCTTTCAAAACGTATTTGTTTTTCCACAAATTTGTGGGATTTACGTTCATTTTATTTTCTAACACCTCATTTAAAAGACCTTTTAGCTACCTCAGACAGCCCAACTCAGGCCAATACCACAGCAGCTACCCCAAAATGAAAAGCCCAACCTGAACAGGAAGCTTAGAGATGCAAGACTCAGGAAACCTCATTTAGCTATCACCTAATACTGGTGTGTCTCAATCACATGTCATAAATCCATGTCATCACAACAGCACAAATGAAGGTACATGGCTTTACCCCAGCAGAAGTAACATCAGAAGAAAACAAAAGCCAGAGAAAAAGCACCAACCCCAAATCCAACTGGAAGCTTTTGTGATTTTTTTCTTGAGTGTTACACTACTCTCCCCCACCTCTCAAGTGGTTCAGGAACTCACACAAGCACATTCAAACACACGTATTTGAAAAGACAGAAGCATACAACAGAGTTTATCCTGGAGGCACAAAACAGAACTGGGTCAGAAAATTGGGTAACATTTGACTTGCTCAGGCCAACACAATCAGGCAAAAAATGAAGTCTGGATTGGATTACGGCCACGCTGGCTTGAAGCAGTTATCTCCTACACTGGCTTCAGTACTAAATGCCTTGAGCAATGACGCTATCATGTTCCTCATTTTGAGGAGGATGTGCTTGGTTTCATCCCTTCATGTCTGCACACCCACAGTGTTCCTTCTTCACCCCCCAGTAAAGAGGAAAAACCTCTCATAACATTTTTCTGAGCTTAACTAAAAGTCACCTGGTACCTGCCAACAGAAGTGCAAGCAGAGCAGACAAATGCCCTCTTAGAGCAGGCACTTGAAGCTCCTCTCCTGCAGCACCCAAGTGTGTCCATGCAGGTACTGCCACCTACGTTACAGCACGTACTGAACATGACTGGAGCCCCGAGCTTCCGGCTTCTCTCCATTTAAATCAATGGATTTCGAATACCACAGGCATCTAAACACAAGATGACTTTCAGAATGGTTAACCCTGCACTGATTTACCTATTCCAGAATTCTCTGCTGCTAGAAAAAGTCTAGGGGTAATGATTTTCAAGTCTGTTCCTATCCACCACTTCTCTGTAATGGGTTTTCTAGTCCCTCCTTTTATGCATATACATATATATTTTTTTCCCTCCGTTTTTCTCTCCCATACAAGTAAATGAGGCAAGATGATTCCCCCCCTTCCCCCCCAAACTGTTCAATCAAGGCAGCTGTATAGAGAAAAAGACAGCAGTGGGAAGGGAGCAGAAGTGGATAAACACAGAGGTGAAAGCACAAGGGCGGGACCCTGCTGGGAGCCAGCGTAAGAGCTATTAACACCAAGCAGTGAAAACCATGTTTAGACAAACCGTAAGGATTGCACATCTGGATGGTACTGACAGGAGTAACCTTCCTACAAAGTAGGGACAGCAATGTCTCCTCAATACTGCAGGAGATGTCACAAACAAATAAAGGCCCTGTTTTCATTCATACTGTGTAACTTAATTAAACCACCTTCCAAAAACATTTTACAAGTTACAATCACCACCTATGTCCTGAGAAGTTCAAAATCGGCATTAATTTTAAAGGCTACTTATTTTGTAGGAGAAAAATCTTAAGCACAGACTATTGACAGATTATCCCACCCATGTTTCAGTGCCTCCAGGGATCCTGTGCTTGTGCAACACAATAGTTGTCAGCAAGTAAGTCTCAAGTGTATCAGTGTCTAACAGATTCTGGACTCTCCCATCAAAAAGGAGACTCCAGTTCTTCAGCTTCTCAGGCCACTGAAGAGTTAGGCTGATAAAGTTATTCTTTTTGTGCAGCAGATTTTGAGAAATGTCCCACAAATGGAAGGCTGCCTCTGGAACTCATTTATCAGGAATTTCAGCAATGCTCCACACAGATGTTGCGTATCACTGTAGGCTCCTGCTAAAATGCAAAATGCTGCTGGACTCAAACATGAAGGATTAACTCCACAAGACTTTAAACTGCAGAACTCCCATGAATATTGACAGCAATTCCCTCTCACAGCACTGAGAATATACCAGCATTAAATAGTGAAACAAACGAGGCAAAACCCACTACAGTTCTCCAAAGTTCACTGGCATGATTTATCTGCAGAGGGCCCTGAAGCCTTGCCTCATTTTGTCCTCTTCCCTTCATACTTCTTTTTCTTTCCATGCAGCTACAATTCAGCTGGTTTTCCTAAACTTTTCCTCAGTTCTCCCCATGCCAAAAGCACTTGCTGTCCTCAGGATCTAGAAAATTTTCTTAAACTGTCAACATCAGGTACCACTTCTGTTGCTGTTCTAATCTCCTTCAGTGTTTTGAAACCATATTCTCTCTCTGCTGCTTTACTGCCTATCCTACCTTAGCACCTGATGCCCAACACTCATCTCTTTCAGTATGTGCCTGAAGCACTCAGCCTCCCATTTAGTAACTCTGAAAAGCCAGCTTTTCAACCAATACATCAGCATGAGCCATTTCTTCCTCCCCTTTCACAACAACAACCTTTTACAACCACCAAATACAATTCACAAGAGCTCTGCCTCGGAGTTTTTATTGCCAGCCCCCTTCAATCAAAAGGCCAAAATAAACCATCTCACTTATTATCCTACCACCTGCTGTCTGTCCATACCTGGATCTACTTCGCACTGTTTTCTACGGATTGCTCATTTTAAGACAAATATAAGTAATAGGATGCTGAAGTGGGACACGAGACTCCATCAGTGGCATAATGAAGAGCCTGGGGAACAGGGATGTATAGTAACTAACCCAATGGTACCCATCAGCAGAGACAAATAGATAGGCTTATCTTCTTCACTAGAAGCTTTATGGCCTGTAAGTGTTCAACGTTGAGGTTATTTCTAAAGTCCCAGTTCCAATTCCACAAAGCCTAACCTCATTTTTTCCTGAAGTTGTTCTATTTATAGCAGCTTCTTTCCTCCTGGGAAACATCAACACAATCATCTCTCAGATTCTTTAATATGGGCTAACAACAAAGTACAGCGAAAAGCAAACAACAAAGGAGACAACAATCCAGCTTCAAGAAGTTCTTCTAACTGGCAAACAAGGAAAACTCCTTATCTACAAAGGTAAATTAAGTATTTCAGAAACACTGTCCCACATTCCTAATTCCTACATAGTGAGAGGATTAAAACCCTACAGTTCCATTTCAACACCAATATTAACTTTTCAAATATTTTCTTTTCTTGCAAAATCATCCACATGGGTTATAAAATCCTTTTTCTCAGAAAAGTAGGAAGTTCTCTAGTCTCCAAACTGAAGCCAGCTCTACATACATCCACCAGTCACATCTCAGACCCTATTTCTTTACAGTGACATGAAAAGTGTGGCTGTGGTAACAAGTACAAAGCCTAAGGAACTCTCCCAGTCACGTGAACATGAGCCCTGCTTAGATTAACAACTGGAAAATACAGCATTACTCTGTAGATTCTTCTAGTCTTACAGCCAATTTTGACTGTCTGTTGCACACATGCTTACACACTCCCCTCTGAAGTCTCTTTAGTTCTTTTTGTAGCTCCCCAGCTCACTCCTGACTTTACATTATAGTGATCCCTTCAGGGAAAACTATTTTTTCTTCTTTGCATCCCCGCTGCTTATTTCTGTGTTAATTAATCAATAGATGTGGCTCACTATAAGCAATTGTTCCCTGTTACTACACAGCTCGCTATGGCACTGGTCTTGCCATCTGCTGTGCTGGTGAGGCTGGCTTGTGCAACAAGATCTGTTGGCAGGCTGCAAGGCAGGCAGCCAAAAAGCTTCTGGCCTAACATCATCATCATCCTTCTCTGTTAAAAATACCACATCCTTCTCCCACAAAAACAGAGCAACTGTTCAACAATGGAGCCATCCAAATCACTCTACTGCTTTAGCATGAAGATATATCACTAGCTTTGAAACAAAATGGGCTTGCATTTCAAGGATGTCAGGGGTTACCTACAGAAACCTACCCAAATATTTGCCTGTGCTGTCAGAAAGCAAAGCACAGAACAGCAATCAGTCTGACAGACTAACAGCCCAGTACCAGTTGTCTATAGCAAAACCATTTTGTTGTTCAAAAGGGTGGCTTTACAAATAAGTTATTTATGTAGGGGACTGAATGATACCCATAAAACATTTCTGATTTGATGCAGATTGAATCATAGAAATAAGTTACTAGGCAGCCTAGGTTTACTGGCTTGAGTTTTTTGAGGCTTAACATTTTTCTTTTTGGTTTACTGGATACTTTCAAAAGCACCTGAGTTCCGATGATACCCAGTATTTGTCCCAACAGTGTAAGCAGATGCAATTCTGGGAAGAAGACAATCATTTACAGCACGAAACCATCATTTTACTTGCAATAAACAAAGAAGCATTACAGTAACAAGAAATTTCATCTCCTATGCACAGGAAAGCATGAATAGGGGAACCATGATCTGAGGAGGTGATAAAAGATGAAGCAAAGTATTTTGGAACCAGCAGCGTGACTGTGAGAATGGCTCATGCTTCAGCTGCCTTCTATATGAACACATCCACCAGCACTCACTAAAACACAATAACCTTTCGATGCTCTCAACCCCATAGGGGCCAGATTCTTCAATATGGCAATGTAAAAATAGTACAGAGAACAGTTATATGAACATGGCTGCATCAAGATGATGGAGCATGAAAATCGTATTCCTGGATGTTTTGTCCTACAGTAACAAAGTATGTTTCATCAGGACAAGGATGATTTTTCAGTACCAGAGTTTCAAGGGAAATATGTTTTTAAGTTTCTGAAGAGGAAAAAAAAAATAGCATTTACACATACTCCTATGAAAAAGGAGACCAACTCTGTTGTCTATTTTAGACACCTTTAAAGGACATCTTGTCATTTCAAGCCAAAGTGTACCAGTCTATCACGGTGAGAGAAGAGGCAGGAAAGGGGAAACCAGTTTAATTTCCCTTGCTCATGTGAAGGTGCTCAAGTGAGCCCTTAAGCAACCTCATAAAAATGCACCAGGCAGACACAATAATTTGGGATGCATTCAGAATTTACTGACTTGGCCTGGTCATACATTTGATAATGTGTCTTGCTGCTGGTATGGCAAGTGGGGAAACTAAAATTCAAGCTGATTGGTGGAAACCGGCAGGCTTACTTTTAAATGGAGCTTAAACCAAGACCAAAACAAAAAAATCTCTGACCTCTCTTTGGAAAACACTCCTCCAAATTAACCAGATCTCCTCTGAAGTACTTAAACAAGAAATGTGTTCCTGATGGTAGATGTGAGATTGAGCACTTCAGTGCTAGTGCCTTATCCTTTCCTCCTACAGTTCAATGCAGGCAGTGGAAGCTTCATTTACAGGAGAAGCTTCGTTTCAGAACTACCTACTGAAAGACACCTGGTATTTCCTGTCCTTCCTTCATCAGTTTGACACTGCCTCATTCACTACCTCCCTCTTGAAAAAGTCTCTGTATTTTGTTTAGGGATGAGGATGAAGATATTAATTTACTGAAGGGGGTGGGGGTGGTTTAAGCCGACAAGAGCCTGTAAATCATGGATGCATGACCTCAGGCTTTCCATTATGCAACAGTTCACCCCTTCCCCAGTCCTTCCCGTCACACAGGCAGGATGCTGGCAACTTTCTCACCACGACTTCTGCAATGATGGCCAGTGACCATGTCACTAGCTGCCACTGAAAAGTTCTCCACACCTCTAAGAGGAGGCCAGTACTCACTTGAATGAGTCGTAACTCTGGTGGATCTGCATAAGAGCTTCAAATACTAAAACGAGTTCTCTCAAAGCTCAAGTACAGAAAGTACATTGAGGGATATGAGATGCTTCACTTCCTTTGTGCTTTTTTAACTCTTCAAACTTAGACCCTGGTTGTTTCTGAATCCCCAGCTCGCCACCACAGCACACCAATTACAACACACAAACAGATCCCAACCTAGAGAGAAGATAAGGGTACAAGAAAACCCAGACACATTATTCTAGTCTCTCAATTACTCTGTGTCTGGAGTAATTCATCTAAATTTGATTGTGTTTCAAGAGAAACAAACTAGAACACCCAGCAGCCTTTTGTTTTTATTTAGTTTTGAATATACTTGCAAGAAAGGGCTGGGGAAGAAGCCTCATGTTGCAGCGAGAAGCTTTCTGCCTTAGAGCTAGAGAAAAAGGAACTCAACCATGTACAAAAAAAATAAACACAGCAGAGAACAAAACCAGCCAAAAGTCCCTGAAAACAATCAAGCCTCCTTGCATCCCACCTCTGGATTAAAGAAGAGGTTTAGGATGCTTCAAAGGGTACAGAAATATATTGAAAAGCCACCATATCAGCACTGATAACACAACAGCAATGCCTGCTCAGGTTCAGTGCTGAAAGGTACCAACCTCAGTGGCCTGGCCCCAGAGGATCATCTTTGTAGCCTCCTATTCAATGCTTTTTACCACACCACAGCACACATTTTAGCTGCTAATTCAACTCTCTAGTCAAAACAGGCAAGAGAAGCAAATGGATCATGTCTCCTCATACCTTGATTTTAAGCCTACAATCATTTATTTATACACAGTGGTTTTCACACATTCATCCCCAGCAGCCTTTGAAACACAAACCTCAGTAACCTAATGTGGTTAGGATGAGCCTAGATGCATAGATTGAAGAAAGGCCCATTAAAAAAGAAAGAAAGAGAAAAAGCGATAGACTACAAGGGAGATGACGATGACTAAAAGCACGTAGCTGGTCTTTCCAACTGATCACTGTGCCAGATTTTCATCTGAGCCACAACTGAAAAGCCAATTTAATAAATACCTCTCATTTCAACAAGCAGAACACCACCAGGCACCAAGAAATGTTGCAGCTCAGCAGAAAGATAATGCAGTGATCACTGGGTGGGTATAATAGAAGGATTATTATACAATTACAGCAACAATGAAAAAGCAATTTATACAGTAACACACTGATGTACTGGCAAGCGCCTGTCCAACAGGATTAAATGAAAGTCTGATACAGACTACAGACAGAAGAATGTCTTTAGCAAAAGGTTTATGAACTTCCCTAGACAGTCATAATTCTGTGCAATGTCCCTTAGAGACAGTATTTTGCACTGAGATCTGGTTTAGATAACAGAAGCACAATGTAAGAACATGAAGAAAAGAGCACTTAAGAGAATTTTTGTTTAAAGAAAAGCAAAAGCAGACATGAATAAGATAAACCTTCTGAAGCAATGAAAAGTCACCTATTTCAGTAGCCCCCAAATATCTTTGTATCTCAGAAGCCCATAGGAAATACTAAGAAGTAACCAAGGGAGAGGACAGCTAGCCAGGAACACCATATGGATGGAGAGAATGGTTTGCAACATCCAAAGTTGCTGAAGCAACACCCCCAGTACTCTCTGGAAAAGATTCAGTTAATAGAAAACTTGCAAGAACAACCTCAGGTAGACCAGGCACCCTTCCAGAGCAGGGAGAATCCAATGAGAAGGGAAAAAAACATGTTTTAGAAGAGGAAGTCTGGTAGTTCAAAGGGAGGGCAGATGAACATTTTTACAAATCACAGAGCTTTTAGCTCTGGTTGATTTATTAAATGGGTCACCCTCTTTTTACTATTACTTCAGGCAGCAGTTGAATTATTCAATGAGCTCCAGTTGACTGTTGTTTCTAAAACACTTGGGCTACCTCTGGGGAAGGAAGACAGAAGGCAAGCAGGAATAAAAACATGTTTAAAAGTTAAAGAGTTTAAGGGAAGTGGGTCCTATCCGTTTATGAGAAGCCTCAGAAGCAGGGAGTAAGTTGCCTGCCATGAACTGGAGATGTGCAGCTCAGCTGTAAAGCTAGCAAAACTGAGACAGCTTTGTCTTTCTGATACTAGTACAAGGGTGATAACCCTTCTGCTGCTCCAACAGAAGAGGATACATGGCTTCAACCCTAGGGATACCAACCATGTGCTTGGAACTAAATACATGCTTCCCATCCCTAACAGAACTGTCAGAAGAATTTCTCCCACAGTCCAG
Organism: Forpus xanthops; assembly: GCA_032466535.1. Lineage (NCBI taxonomy): Eukaryota > Metazoa > Chordata > Aves > Psittaciformes > Psittacidae > Forpus > Forpus xanthops. Next base: position 14,130 of record JASSUY010020232.1, read on the forward strand.
TGGAGTGAAAAACTGTTTTCAGAGACAGTCTTTCACAACTCAGAGAACACAGCACTTTGTTTTACCAGCCAAAACCAGAGTGGTTTGGAATGGACAAGGAAAAGTTGAACAAAGCTAGTCTCTGAGCAAGGCAAATATCAGACCATCAGGCTTTCCTTGATGATGGAATATCCATCATTTCCCTTATTTTTCAAGCATCACCATCATCTACTTCACAGTGGCATTTAATTACTGAAAACACTGTGTGATGTTCATGTGATCAGAGGCTGGTTTCCAGATTTCAGCAACAGCAGAAGTGGCTGGTCATGAAGTATCAGAGCAGGTACTGCAAAACCCTCTGTGACCTAGTGAGGAAGAGACATCCACTCCATAAAAAAAGGCAGCTTGTTAGAAGAAAGCCTGTTGACAGCAAGGAATCCCACTGTCATTTGTGCCTACTCAGTAATCAGAGCTGGTTGCAGGAAAACACAGGAATCAAACAGCATGACAACACCAAATTAAGACATACATTAAAAAAAAAAAAAAATCAATATAATCAGAGATGTGACGAGCTTGGCACTACTGACTGAAGCCAAAACCACACAGCTCTTCACTCCATCAAAAAAACAATATAATTAAGAAAGAACACCCCAAACCTGTCAATATATTTCACTCCTTTACGACAGTTTACTACTGCTCCCACTGAGCAATTCCCTTGCAAACTAGATAGATATACTTCAAAATAAATCTCAAGTTGTTTATGGCCTTTTTCCTCTTTAACGATTACAATAAATGTATAGGTACAACCAGAGCATTTGACCAAATTACAGGATTCCACGTACCAACTAATTCTGAAACAGAAGACTAAAACCAGAACAGCATTGACAGCCAGCAAGCACTTGAACTTTCAGAAGGTTTTAATGTTTTCTTCTTAGCACCTGTGAGAAACTTATGCGCAAAGATCCTTCTAGAGTTTTCGCAGTTCTCATCATTACTGCTCCTGGAATGGTTGTTTATTATCTATTCAACGTGATCCTAAAGAGGTGCAAAAGCTACAGTTAACTACATAAACACTTATACCTACCTTCCAGAAATGCAAGCAGAGATGTAAGGCAACAGCAAAGCCTGCTCAAAACCAGGCCAGGTTCAGATACCTTGCCTTTTCTGGTTTTCAGCTTGCAGAGCAGCAAGGGCTGCTGATGTCACCATCTCACAGAATGACAAAAAAGCAGTTCCGAAATTCCCAGGATACCTCTCAAGTACAGTCTGGGGTTACTTTTTATTTTTACATATAGAAAACATATGCATATGGAAATGATGTGATGAAAGAATGCTGAGTGCTCTAAATAGCTGATCATCTTGATGAAGGAGAAAGCTTTCCAGTTTCTTTTCAGAGTCATTCAGTCTTTCTGGGAATCATGACTTTATGTCTTTAGTCTTAAACTACATATCCAAGTTATTTAAGGTCTGCAAGCAACTATAATACCAAAGGCATTTAAAAGGCAATGAAGAAAGCAAGTATTTCTCGAGAGCATGTAATAATGATAAAAGCCAGGAAAACTCAAGAGTCAATTAACAGGAGCCCAGACCTGGACTCTATAATTGGCTGCCAGGGACCCTGTACCAGAGGCTGGTTATTGAATTACATCTCTTTGCCCTCAGGTTAGGTAGAGAAGTAACAGTTTACACTCTCTGCATTTATCTACCATAAAGAATTCCCACTTCTTTCCATTCTTTTCTTGAACCAAAACACTCCATTCCAACTGTTGCACTGTCTTGGGAACCTGATTTGCTTCTTCTGACTATATCTTAACATGGTTTTGATTACAAAACAGGCAAGACTTTTTTCTGCAGATCTTTTAATCTTTTCTTCCTGTCTTCTAATCTTACTAAAAGTTTTTCCTACCTTTTTCTTTGGTAGTCATTTATCTTTTGTACAGATGAGGCCTGTCCTAGGCTTTCTCATCACTGCGGAAACAGCACTGCTCCAGGAATGTTTTTGCGTGCTCACCATTAATGCAATGAGATAATTACTCATTACAAGGATTTCAAAAGTTTACTTCTACAGCCTTTCTGTAAAAAAAACTTCAAGTTTCTGAATCACCTATGTAAAATCTGCCAAAAGTCAAATCTACCACCTTTTTTTTCCCCCTTTTCTTCTTTCAACTGAGAAGAACAGAGTCTTCTTGTTATATTCCAGTAAAGCTGACGCATTGTAGCCACGCAATATTGCACAATGCCAATTTTCAGGCTCTAGTGTCATTGGGAAATTCTCACTCAAGTAACTTCCATTCAGTCCTAGCCAAGAGCATTAGGATATGTAGCACGCTGACATGCCATTACCCAGAGAACAACACCCTAACCAATGCATTTCAAACAATCAATAAAGTTCATTACACAGACCCAAAACTCAATACTGAGGACACATCTTTGAAGTAACCCAGAATATCATCACTGGGAGAAAAATATTCACTAATGCCACCTTCTTTTAAGGTTATTTTTGCACACACACCCCTTTTTTACTTTTAATAAGCAAACGGACACGATGACAAATTATACAATAAGGAGAAAAAGGGTTTACATGAAGTAAATAATGCTTTCTGTTTGCAACAAGCTGAGGGTGTTTGGTGTTTCTCTCTCCTCCTTCTCTTTTTATAAGCTAACAAATCAATTTTAGAAGAGATTCAGAGATGAATAATGACTCCCTTCTTGGTGTGGCCACTCTCAGAACCACTGAGTAAGAAAATGGATAGGATGTAACACAGATTTGACAGTGAACAGTTCAGACACCAAATTCAGCCCAAACACACGCATATCCATTTTTATCGTCACTTTTTGGAACACCAGGTACATAGACAAGAACAATGCAAACTTGAAATGTCACTTAAAAAAACTTAAGTAACACTACCTCTGTCAGACTTTCAGAAACATCACTCCATCATACAACCTTGAGACACTCGCGTTTTCCCCAATGTCTTGGAGATACAACATTTACCCTCTTTCATAAGGGGCTGTTGATGGATTTTTAGTGACAAAAAATCCATTCCAGACAAATAACCTCTCGTTCACACCTCCTCTACAAACCAGTTCCCTTCACAAGTCATAGGTGGTCAAGGTTTCCTCCCAACAGTGAGCAGAGGAAGAAGGCCAAGACCTGTAAAAACCCTGAAAAGACTCAAGGGAAAAGGTGCCCCAACATCAGCCTGGGAACAGAGGAAGTTGCCTGCCAAAGCTCCCTGACAAGCTAAGGGGAACTGTCAGATCTGCTTGCAGGGTTAGCTTGATTACCAACAATTTCTACAGCATTTACAGCTCTGCCCACAAATTCAACCTGTACCCTTTAAGTAACCAAGGATTTGCCCTCTCTTTACTTCAGTAAGGAATCATGGAGCCTTCTTATGCCCTGGGAGGAAGGAGAAGAAAGCCAGGAACAGTAGCCAGATGTGACTGGCCAAATACACAAGCAAGGCTTGAGATCCAGTGTATCCAAAGGCAACCTGGGGAAAGAAGCAGAAGTCTAATGGAAGAACAGATGAAGGAGGAGCAGAATAAGGATAAGCCAAAAGACAGGAAGAATTCCGAGGGATACAAGGAAAGCCTAATGGTTGGGGGAAGATGATTGCAGGATTTTATTTATTTATTTTTTAATCTGCCAAGGAGAGATGGATTTGGAGAACGCAGGTAGGAGGCCTTGCTGTACTAAAACATCACATTTTTACAACCCAGCAGAACCAGGTTAGACATCCTACGTACATGCAAAAACTCTTTGCATCTGTCTGTGCTTTGTGGGCAATGTTTACGACATCTGTCTCACTCGCCACGTCGCTTACCACCTAGTGAATACACAGGGATAAGCATCTGGAAGCATCATTGTAGCTGGCAACACAGATAAAGCTAAAGGTACAGTCTGCAGTCCTAGAGCCATGCACGCTTCCTGGCACATGGCCTGTTTTCATCTAAGCCTACACAGGGCAGGTATTTACTTCGGCAAAATGTTCAGGCACTTTAACCTGCCCACAGACTGTCCACCTGCCTCCCTACAGGGAAGGAGACAGAAATTAATCGTTATAAAGAAAGAAGAAGAAACTCCTATAGCTCCTTGTCCTCTCTGCTCTGGGAGGAATGTGCCCAGCTGAAGAGATTCCAGCAGAGGCAAACAGCATGAGTCTTTAAAGGTAACATGAAGGGGGAGTTAATAGGGGCACACCTCTCCTGGACTAGATCCTGAATGAGGCAAGACATTACACAATGTCCAAAGACACCTTTTTTCTTCATATTGCTACTTTGTGATCTAAGATTTCTAGGATGTTATCTAGGATACAAACCTGCAGACTCAGTACTTGCATCAGTTCAGATTCTGCACATAAAAGTATTGAAAAATCATGTTACTCACTGGGAAAGAAGAGCAGGTTTTAGTCAACTTACCCCAAACTTCAGGGAATAACTTTTTCCTGATATTCTTTTCTCATAGAGGCAGTCAAGAAACACACAAGGCTCCAGGGAATAGGTGCCTCAACATCAGCCAAATGAGTTCCCCGCAGCCATGCTAACAGACTTCTCTGTGCGCAAGTAACACACAGGAGTCAAGTGTCCAAAGGCAAGAGCCACTACCAAACCCTTCTTCAGCCCAAGGATGGGCTCTTAGAGCTTGTACTGACTCTCGGCAGCTAGCAAAGCTCTGCCCTTAAGCATGTACAGGCTTTTTTACTGTTTCTTCTATTTAATAAAAACAAGGCATAGAACATGGAAGGTAGAGAGGGAGAACAGCTCAGACAACCAAACGTCCTTTCTTCAGATTCTTTCACTAGAAAAATAAAACAGGGAGCCATATGGCACAGGACATTCTAAAGGTTCTTTGTGGACCTTCCAAGCACAAGAAGGAAAAGCAAAGACATTTATCCAAGCAGTAACAATGCCAATTCCAAAAGCCATGGTACAGCTACACACCAGCAGTTAGCGTACCTCACTGCTACAACATCTTGCAATATCCTCTTCATGGCAGATGAGAAACAAGGAGTTGGAATTACCCCAAACCACTGGAATGGCAATCTAGTATCAATTCCAGGAAAAGGCAAAAAAAGTCTCATCATTTCTCCACTTGATTGGCATGTGTCACATTTAACAGAAGACAAAAAAAAAGATACCCTTCCCATTTCCTTAAAACTTGGAAATTTCACAGGGAGTGTTTCCCCAGCAATGATCCTCCTGCACTTGGCTAAGTACTTTGCTGCCATTCCAAATGCCTCTGGAAACACCAGCAGGATCCACATACCACAATTAAAAGCTGGCGTGTACTCAATCGCACGGCTGAACTACTAAATGTTTGTCCTGCAATTACTGTACAACAACTCCCTCTGCAAATATGCCCCTCCAGCACTGTGTTCTCCATTGGCAACAGTCAGCTTTGGAAGTTTACAACACTTACAACTAAACTTGCCACTTTCTGAACCAAAACAGTGAAGTTTTTCTAGCTGTAGTAAAATCAATTGACCTCTCTTGTAAAAGCTTTTAAAACTTGCCTTCAAGTCTCTCCTATCACTCCATCTGTCATTTATTGACTAAAAGTAGATCCTAGGTACTTAATTTTAGTCCTTCTGATACAACTGCATCCCATCTTCATCTCAGACCTGGTACAGCAGACATAACCATCAACCAAGGCTTTATCTTCAATAAAATTTACTGCATGAAAATGCCAAAATGAGTAACTCTGAGACCCCCTCACAGAACTTGCATCCAGTACTTTGACCATATACAGCAACACAATGGTACACAACTATGCACAGCCTTCTCTACAGTGCCCTACAAACCACTGCTCTGACTCACAGCTCATGAGGCTCAAAAAAATACCTACTCTGGCAAGAACAGAAGAAAAAAAACAGGCAAATGGGAAAAGTCAAAGACTTCTAGGTATTAAGCTGTGCAGCTAGCACAGACAGTGCACCCACTACAGCAGATGTCTCTCATTTTCGTGCCACTACTGAACTCTTGTATTTTATTCTTATCACAGTTTCAGGTTATTTAAAAAGATCTCACTGCTATTCCTTTCCACCTTCCACAGTAATGGCTAAGTACTAATGACAATAGAACTACATCCCACCTCTGTCAGTTTACAGCAATTCTGATCCAATTTCAGCTTTAATTTGAGACATTTCTGAGCAGAAAGGAAGATTGATCATTCACCCAGAGTTAAGGGTTTCCAGCCTGAACTTGTACTGGTAGACCTCGTATCACCCTAAACCTCATTAAAGCCCACTGAGCAGATGGGCCAGGGAACAGCCCAGTGAGGACAAAACGGGCTCAATATGAGAGATGCTCAAAACTATCAGAGATGCAACAAAAAATGTGACTTGGGAACTTGCTTAAAACAACCACCATCCCTTTCTCAAAGTCTGACAGATATCCTACCAGGCGGGTACAACGTTTTATCTTACGATGAGGATATGCTGTCACTGTATGAGAATAAACAGAACCAGCATTTGGCCTTAAAGTATAGTGCTTACAGACCTTAATCAAACTCCTCATGTCAGTAACACTACTTCAGACCTGAAAACTCAGGACTAATCTCCTTAATTCTTACTGTCACTAAAAGCAGCACTTAGCTTGAATTTTCTGTGTTTGCTTCCAATTGCACCTCACAACTGCATTTTCCACTCTGCTTTCATACAAGTGAATCCAGATTTAAAAATCTTTCTATAATTCTTGGCAGAGTATGTAAAATATTCAATTTAAATTTGGTAGGGAAGGAATCCTCACGTGGGCACAGGCTGGTTATCCATATTCAAAGCAGAAAAAAGTCACATTAGATTTTAAGGCATTGATGACATCCACCTTCACAGAAGTCACTCAATGATTAGACTTAATGACCAAGAAAGAGACATAAACCTTATCAAGTATGCAGTTTTATTTTATTTGCAACTAGATGAAAGGAAATGACAGATGAGAAGGATGTCTCCATTTCACACCTTTTCCCTGGAAGTCCAAAGTGTTCTAAGCATCTGTTTCTTATTCTCTTGGACTAGAAATAATTGCCTACATTCTCCAAGAAACTGAAATTAAAAATATATCTCTCATATGTTTTCAATGTAGGAATTTAGTCTTCCTACCTTGCTGCTCTTCCCTGCACCCACAAACAGTAATTGAAGTTTCACATGCTCCTAAATTAGTCATATTCTCTCCCCATGTGTATCATGCAGGGAAGAAAAACAAAAAGCAGCAACACCAAGGCTGTTGTGTCTCATGGGGTTGCAAGAGATGAGCAGCATAGGCAGCCCCTTCAGCAATGGAAAGCCTTCAGAATGCACAAAGCCTCAGAATAGAGAGATTAAATTAGATCCTAGAGGTGCTTATTCCTTTCTGCTAACTAGGAAGCCCCTCAAGGCTTCCCAACAGACACACACCTACATACCTATTGTTCAGAGGTTCTGAGTTCAGTGGTTCAAGCCCCACTCATTCATATTTCTTTTTATACAGTGTTCAAACTTTTGGTCCTTTTCTGCAACTGAAGAAATTCCAGAATGCAGAAACGAAGGCATTCTCAGGGCCCTCAAAGTATGGGCATTTGCAGTTTCCCTAGAAGAGTCTTGTAACTGTATCAGGAACTACAGAACAAAAAACTAAGCATATTTCACAACCAAATTATTTACAATAGATTTCCCTGAACAAACAACATTCAAGTGGAAACCACACGAGCTTCCTTGAAAAGACAACAGGGAGCAGTGAAGTGTAACATCTCCTGAAAGCTGAACAGGATATACACTGCAACTTCTCTCCTTTGAGCTGGTCACCTGAACAGAGGGGTTCTGGAAACAAACAAGATACCATCAAAATCAGTATTCTCTTTGCTCCAAGCTGCATGAAATAAACACAAGTCCATCTAATGCAGCTGAACGGCTTTAGCAGCAATAACTGAGCTTAAGGTATGCACCAGTTTTTATTTATTTAAATAGGCTATACCTGGAATGATTCTGCATCTTCACATGCTCACACTGTCATCTCCCAAGATTTCAGACCAAAGGTTGCCGTTTAAAACCAGTTTCTACTGATATGCCGAAGTGTTTTTACTTCAGGGTTCACCTTCAACTCACAAGGGGAAATGCAAAGTCCTGCACCCGGGAAGGCACAGCCCCAGGCACCAGGACACAGTAGGGCTATCCAGCTGGAAAGGGGCTTGGCAGAAGAGGATGAGGGGTCCTAGTGGACACCAAATGGAGTGTGAGCCTGCCCGGAGAAGAGAAGGAGCAGGGGGGGATCTCATCAATATGAATAAATACCCAAAGGGAGGGTGGAGGCACAATGAAGTCAAGCTCTTTCTAGTGGTGCCCAGTGACAGGAGTAGAGTCAATGGGCAAAAGCTGAAACATAGAAGGTTTTGCCTGAATATCAGCAAACACTTTTCCACTGCAAGAGCAACTGAGCACTGGCACAGACTACCTAGGGAGGTTGCAGAGTCTCCATCCTCTGAGACAATCAAAAACCATCTGAACCTGCTCCTGGGCATCCAACTCTAGGTAGTCCTGCTTAGGAAAGCAGGTTGGGTCAGGTAACCTCCAGAGGTTCCTTCCAACCTCGACTACTTGGCAATTCCATTGCTCCGCTTTAGCCACCAAAACACATCCTATTGTTTTGAAATTATAAATGTGCGTTCCATTTCCTCTCTAGATACTCCCCACGTAAAGCAAGCCAACAGGAATAAAAAAAAACAACCTCAAAGCCTTTCTGAATTGCCTCCCCCACATACAAGTCTGCAGCGGCTATAAATGCATGCATAGTAAATATCATCTTAACTTGGGGCTAAATAAACAGCCTTCAGTTAGCACTGCTTTCTTACCACGACAGAAGACCGTGAGTTTCCTGTTGCTGATCAGACAAGCAAATACAGATACAGAAAAAAGACCGGAACACTTCAGCGCAGTTTGTCTTCCAGATAGCTACTCAATTCATAACACACCCAAATAATTAATATGTCATAATTTGAAGCGATGCAGATTTAAACAAGAAATTCACTTGAATACCTGCTCAGAGCATCTCTCTACTCTTTCTGCAGACTTTCAGGTATGGTCTGAAAGTCAGACTTGTCAAACATCAAAAGTACTGAGGTTTTTCACTCAGATAACCCCAAAGTTACATTCTCTTATTTCCTCATTGCAGAGCTCAGCATCCAGGAACTGTAATACGCTTACCTTTATCTCAATAACAAAGTGTTGACGATCCCTCAAGAAATCATTCCCTCGGGTGAAACTGCCAAAGGATCTTTCAGAGTTATCTGTAGCACACGACCAGAAAAGCAGAGATGTCAAAGCAGAGATGTTCTTAAAGCCTGCCCAGTCTTTCTCATCTCCCCAGCTGTAAGATGGCCTAGCAAAGCTGCCTTTGCACTCCTTCAGACTGCTGTGATCTTGCTAACATGGTTACTTACAGAAGCCAAACCATACAAATATACACTCCACAACCTCTCTTTTAAAAAGCTCCTTAAAATCCAGCTCATCATTAATCATCATTATAAACCTCTCTGTTTTCTGCCTATGTGACCTGACTTATTTAGAGATCAGGTTTCTGAGGTTCCCAACCTGCAAAACAACCCCCTTAAATCAGGGGCTTTTAATCAAACAGTTCCAGATGCAGGATAAGAGACATGTCCTCATGTAGGTTCTTTATACCTGCAATATACTCTTAATACTATAGAAATATCTGCTGTCACACTTCTGGGCTTGTTTAACCTTTACACCATTGTTGTCTAGAATTAATTCTATATAATTTCTAACAGGCTGCCTCCATGGTATTGACACATTGCTCCATATTATTATATGTTGACATTTACAGCCACTTCATGAGAAAGAAGGTCCTCAATTAAATTCTAAATCAGTAGCCATAGTATGCTCTAATGTGCTTCTCACTGAATTGATCCTTGTTATTGTCAGACACAAAAATGCAACTGATAAATTGCACACAATCTTCATTCATCACATTTCAATTAAACTTCTCTAGCAAGTAAAGACTGAATTCAAGAGCTGCACCATTACCACCAGATGGCTGAAAGTTCAACTCAGCACCATTAAAAATAACCTGCTGTGCCATCAGTACCCATCTTTTAAAAGCCTCCTACTCTTTTTTCGTTAGCAACTCACTGGCCCCCAAAGTTAACACAGAGCCTGGATGTAGTCTCACAGTTCGCAGCATTTAAGCCACCTACAAGAGTTTTTGGAGTGTAGAGATAATGAAATATTAAGCAAAAAGGATTTTCTCATTTTTGTGGAATTTTCATTCAACTAAACACTCTAAACATCATTACTACATCCCTAGCCTGCTTCCAACATCATGTTTTCCACTCAGTAGTGATTTCAAAGCATGCCAAATGGTCATGCTTACTACTGGGTATCTATTGCAACGCCCAAGAGGAAACTAAGGAAACTCTTCAAATGCTTCATCATTCTATCCTACCCCTTAAGAGAAAGCCCAGAGGTAGATACTGCTACTGATATGTTTGCTTTCCAAAGACACCTCAGGAGGAGGCATAGCTGAGGCACCTGAAGGGTGCCACCACTGAACTCCAAGGAACAGCATAGCCTCCAGGCCCAGTGCTATGGAGTACTGATATACTCATGTGGATGACTTCCAGCTGTGGAAGAATATAAAGCAAGCTGAAATTTCCAAAAGCCTCTTACAACAAGCCAGGCATCCAGTAGCTCCCAATTTTTCTTGACAGCTGACAGCTTTCTACACTTAACAGAAGTCTAGTGAGTTAAAGGAAGAAATATTTGGCTCTTTGTATTGTATTGTCCCTCAAAGCAAGGACTACCAGGCTATAGAGCCTATATTCTCTAGATCTTGTATTACTTCAATAGACAGCTAAATATAGTAAAATGGTTACTATTTAGCACATCTTTAAAGCAACCATTTCCCTCCCAATTAATTTCCAGTTCCTCAGATTAATTACCTAGTCCAATTTTCTCGATACAAGCACTGCAAGAAGCTGAATATGTTTCCTGTAAATTAAATTGCCCTCAAAGGTATTGATGCTCCTAAAAGAATTTTGGCTAAGCAAAGAATCAAAAATCCATTCCACTGTATCTGCCTGGATGGGTAGAAGGCAGAAACAAATGCTTCCAGACAGTGAAACTCCTGAGCTTGAACTCAATCAATAAGCTGCTTTCACTTGTCCTCAAGGTTAATGACCCTAACACAGTAACAAGTAGTTCTGCCCAAATAAGAGCAAAACACAACAACAGCAACAAAATAATAATGAGAGATAATCACTACTGCTCACAATAATTCCTGTACTCAGGAATCTTGACATGTACTGAGCCTGCTGATGGTCCATTTTGTGACAAAGCTCCTGTACATTTCTGTAACACCTAATTGGAACCTTTAGGAGAAAAACAGACAGCAGAGGGATCAAGTACCTCTTTCTCTCTGTCAGACCAGCAGTATCGAAAGCGTAGTTGCAGCTCCATGGTGTCACACTCGGGAGCAGGCAGAAGCAAGCACACCGACTGTTCTCCACCCAGGGCCAGGGAAGATTAATTCTAACAGCTCTTTTCCTTTTTCTTGGCATTTCTTTTCATTCCTGTTCTGTGGCCTGATCCTCGAAGGGGCAGTGCTCTGAACTCCCAGCAACAAAGCAAGGGAGTTGTCCAAGTTCAGTACCGTCACAACTGTTTTGCTAAGAACAGCAGTTGTAGTGAAACCATTTAATGGAGTAGAAACCACTGTCTTTATAAGGAGGTGAATGGCATATACACTTTGCTCCCCATGCAGGGCAAGGGAACAAAGCTCCCTCATTCAGTGGAGCACCCACCTCTGTGTGGTGTTACAAAGGTGCTTGCTGCTGGATCTGCACTATTCAAGCTGCAAATGCAATCAAGCTCAGTTCCCCTATCTGGTTTCTTACATTTCTTTTGGAATGTTTTGTTACTGTTGAGTGTTGGAGTCCAGTTCCGTGGTCCTCTGCCCAAAACATGCCCTGATTGCCACACAGTCCTTTCACTGGAGGCATTCTTCATCCAGCTGCAACAGGACTCAAGTTGAAACAGTTTCTAAAACCTGCCTCCATGTTTTGTCCTACTGGCATGAACCTGCACAGCTTTTGCCTCACACTGGAGGCATAAGGGGACAGGAGACACCATTCTTTACAGATACAAGATTACGTCAACATTGTACAGTCAGGATATGGAGGGGAAAAAAGTTTCTTACTACTCAAAACTCTGCCATTCCAGCACAACAAATGGGAACTTTCAGAACAAAGCATGTCCAAAATCAAGTATCTGCTAAAAGCTTACATGTGTAAATCTGGTCTACATTACTAACCAGGTGTAAGTGGAAACACAATCAAACAACAGAAAGAAGGCAGGGTTGGCATTCTATACACTGATCTTATAAAATATTTAAGCAAAGCATGTGACCATCGATAACAAGCACTTTAACTGGACAATAGGCAGCACATAAACATCTTTCTTTTTTTTTCCCAAACCTTTAGTCTATGGGTATCTGTGACAGAAGGAAAAAAGAAAGAAATAGGAAGAAAAACCAAACCATATACCCAGGGACACATTACAAATTTTTATGGCAGAGCCCCCGTATATTTGTAGTATGACACACATTGTGGTTCAGCCACCGACATACACACTAACAGATTCTGAAAGCTTTAGGTTTTTGAGGAAACATACACAAGAGGAACAATGGCGAGAACAAAGCACTGATACTCACCTCCAGTCCACAACTTCAGAAGGCTGCGTTCTGCACTGAAGCTGGACAAAACCAAGCAAGTTCATGCTTTAATAATTGATTGAGCCCACACCCAGCTAAGGCAGCCAGTCAGCTGTACAAGGGTATAAGCACACAGGATTACAGTATTTTTAATTCACCTTGCTTAAAATGCGAACACAGGCACGGGTTTTTGTGGGGGTTTTGTTGTTTTTTCAAAACAAAGTAGACTACCAAAAGAGGAGCAGGTAACAGAACTAAATTTAGCGTCTTCTGCATCACACGCTTCCTCAAATCACAGTAGTTATTCACAAAATGACCCATAGGCAAAGTGCAGGGGTGAGCTCCCTTTCTCCTCCAAACCCTGCCCAGAAAACTCCCAGAATAACTAAGCCAACAGTGACAATTCCTACTAAAAATCACGGGGTCAGAGATGATCGTTATTTGCACGCCTTGCTGTTACACTTTGACAGACTGAAATCAGGCAAAAGCAAATTCTCCAGGACCTCATACAGCACACGAGCAGTAAAACGCACTTGCTTACCATCCAGAGAGAACCAGAAAGTTTCCATACAGGAAATATTCCAGGTACAGGTACATGACAAATCAAGATTCATGGAGGCTATAGGCTCTAGCTATGAGTACATGACATTTCTGCCAGCATAGGGACAGGCACTTCCTAAGTAGGAAGCAGGAAAGGTAGCAGCGACCCATGCTATCACCTGGGACATGTACTGAACTGCACCATTTCTATGTTACAGCCCAGCTATCAGTGGCAAAGGTAAAAACAGGGGCCTTTGTCTCCTTTTATCTAGGGACACTCAAGTCTTACCAGAAACCAGCCATAAAACAGGCTACTGATTTTTTGTGGTGAGGAGCTCTACATGAGGAGCAGTGCTCAGGATGGGTAACTCCCAACAGCTTACTTCACCCTCAGTAAAGCAGTAACAACAATACGAAACCACTTCCTTCCTATGTTAAAACACACCACATCCTATTTATGCTCAGGGATAAAATAAACACTTAATAAAGAACACACCTTATCATGCCCCTTCTCTTATATTGTCTACCTGCATTACACCACTGATTGATTTTTCCTGAAAAGCTGAACAGTTGTTATTACCTAAAAAAAGCCAAAGCCTTGAAAGGACTTCAATTACTATCTTAACACTGAAAGCGACCCTTCATAAACTGAAACATTCTTCCACAGATGAAGTCTGATCCTCATCATCCAAACAACCAAAATACTACATAGTTTCTGTAATGGAGTTGACATAATGCAAAAATCTAAGAGGTAATGAAGACTGTTCTCCAAAAACACCTAGCAAAACACTGTACCAGATAAACCAACTGTAAGACTAAGATACATAAAGCATTAAAATATTAACTAGAAAGAGATTCTACTCTGGAAATTGACATTTTCAAGTCATTTAGACCCATAACACAAACCCTACCCATTTCAAGTTGAATTAGTGGTGAAAGCCTGCACTGCAATGAAAATTTGAATGTTCCAGATATGCCTGCAGTTGTTTTCACCTGCTCATGTACAGATTAAAAACAAGTTAAACATGAGTTGATATACTAAAACAGAAGTTGTTCACCACATTTGTGACTATTGGACAGAGTTAGGCATTATGCCATTTGCAAAGTGTTTCTTTGAACTCGTGCCCATGACAGAAACAGTCTGCCCAAAACAGAGACAGAAGCTGTAAGAAAGTTAATGAAGTTCTGGGATAACCCCAAAAGTAGGCAGTTATACAGTTTAGTTGGAAAATGCAATCAGTACCGAAATATAAAATATTGAAAAATAAATTAGGCAGATCTCTCTCAAGATATCTCATCACAGGATGGAGATGTGCAATTCTAATGTTATTACTGGGCTTATAAACAAGTAATAGGAAATAAACCCAGCAGAGGAATGAACAGTTACATCAGAAAAACCTTTTGCTTGAAGTCCTTCCCCCTCCCAGTAAAGATGAAACACCCCCAGCACCAAGGCAAGGGGTTAGCACTTCCATGGAAGCATCACTTCTATCTGTTCACTGGGCATCTGGAGGGCAAGGGAAAGACAGAAAGGAAGAAAGAGAAGAAAAATGGTGCAAGGTCAGGTCACTAAGCTGAAATCCCAGGAGGTGACCAACATCTCATTTAGGGAAAGATTCATTCAAGTTTCATAAACCCAGTGAGTGAATAAGGCAGAAAGGATGCTGGTATCAAAAGGGAAATTAATGATGACCTCAATTTAAAACACAGAAATCGCCTACACAGAGACACACTGACTCACAAACGTCCCCGCACCGCACGGATCCTTAAGGGAAGGTTGCATTCTGGGACATGTCAATTAAAATTAAGAATGAAATAACTCTGTGCAACGGTGCTGAATGGCATTTTCTCTCAAGAGACCACGAGTTCAAATTGAGATTTCAGCTGCGCAATCAGATTCCCACTCTTAACTCTTTTGTTTCCAATGCAATTGATCAGCTTATGACAGTCTTCTCTTTCCTTCACATTTCCCAACTAAATCCAAAGACATTTCAGACAGACCAGCACCTGCCTAAAGCCCAAAGTCCAGATTGCAATAGTACTACCAAAATTAATGAGACATTCAAACGAATACAACAAAGTTCACAGCCTGCATCCATTCTGGATGAAACCAGGAGACGATACATTCCATAATGCATGCCCACCACCTTATGGAAAATACAACACAGCAGAACCACAAAACAGAACTGCTACTTGAGGTATACTGTGTGAAGTGCCCAACAAGGCCATCTTGACATTTCTCCTGAGGAAAGCATGGAACTGAATTTTAAGAGTACCTTAAAAGTACCTTTTCCCTATTTGTAGCCACCCAAAAATGTTCTCCTTGTAGTCCACAAGAAACATTAAGAATCAACACAGATTAAGCGGTGCATTTCTATCATTACCTTAAACTCTAAAGGCACCTTTAAATGCATTTAACTAGATTTTACAGCCAGGCAAAAGCTAATTCTCCCCGTCCCTTTAAAAGAAAACTGTGGATTTTTTAGAAGAATAGAACACCACACTTAAGGCAATCTTAAATACAGGAAGGAGGGATAAGAGCATGTGGGATGAACTCAACAGACTTTGTAAATATTTTTGTGACTCCAGTTGCCAAAACAGTATCCACACAATGTACCTTGGCCAAGTTTCTTTGAACAAGAAAATTCAAAGAGCAACAATTCATGAAGCACACCCACACATTTGCAGTATATTTATACAAGCATACACAACACTTCAGCTGCTGTGGACACAGCTCTTCCTTCACAGTCTTGATGCACAGTGCAGATGCTGATGTTACCAGTATTGCTTTTTCTGGAAGTCTCTGGAATCCAGCCAAGTTTGGGATGTAAAATGGCATTTGCTATGCCTTTATAGAGGCAGCAAAGGAAGAAAATTGCATTTTATTTGAGTGTTGAAAAGTTTGCATTGGCACTGTTAAGCTGAAATTTTAGTGTCAGCTTTGTGAAAGAAAGAAATAAAAATAAACTGATCCCATGTAAATGAAACACAAAGATAGTTCTGATTGGCGTCTCAAAATTCAAGAAGTAGAAAAACTTACTGGATTAACAGTGTGTCACACTCAGTGTAAAGCAACTTGCAGGCAGATGTTTCCGTTCCTATTTACACACCAAAAACAGCTGCCAGATTTGCAGAGCTGTTCAGTGGATAGATGCAGCACTCTCTAATTCATCTCTAATCATAGCTGGAACCTGGTGTATGCCAGCTTGAAAGGTCAAGTCTGCCCCTCATTTCTGGTGGCCCATACAGGAGCAGTTTTCTCTTTAAAGATTCAGCCCTTGAAGAAATGGTAGGGAAGAATAGATTTTTGACTCCAACATACTAAAAAGGGCCATAACACATTCAACAATGGAACTGAACAATTCTCATTCTCACTTCACATTCTCAGTGTTGATGGAAAATACTTGGTTTTGTATGTTAAAACAGAGAAGCTGTAACTGCAAATACAAAGGGTTCTCTGTCACTATTACACAGATAATGAACTGGCACTTCTTTGTACCTCCTTGTAGTGCCACAGTCAAGAGAGAAGAACGTAATGTCACCTTCTGTTTGCTTCATATTTGCTGCATGTTATCCAAGGAAGCCTTTTTTGCTATCTCCTACATCTAAAATGACTGATGGCTGCTGTTTTTGATGCAATTACAAATGGCTCTTCCCTCCACAAATAACCTGCTAAAAAAAAATATTTCACCTTAGAAGCAAAGTATTAACCTTAAAAACTGCCAATGGTATGCACTAATACATAGCGCTGGCATTACTGTGCTATTAGCCAGTGTAGTGACTGTCACTGACAGATGAAAAGCTGAACAGGAAAGAGAAAAGAAATGGGATGCGATAAGATCGCATCATAAAATACAAGATAAATGTGTCGCCATGACCAAGATGAATTTTAACCTCAAGTAATAAAACATCATGTCATGGCAAGAAAGGAATGAACAACCCAGATGAGATGAAATTGCTAAGGACGAATGTGAAACGCTCCTCATCTAACACACATGTACTCACATTTATATATGCTAATGTGAGAAATACCAGTTTTTAAAAACCTATAAGCATAGAATAGTCTGCTCCTTTTGGGTGAAGAAGAGAATGAAGAACTAGAAAGAACAATAATGTTATTAAAAAGCATGGGGCGGGGAGAACAGAAATGGGAGGTGCGTTCTGACACTTCTTGCTAGAACACAATCAATCTGCAGAAGTGAACTAATGCCATAACTAGCAGAATTAACAATGTTTCCATGTATTTTATTAAACACTAACTTGCCTGCCATTGTGAGAAGGCAAGGACAAGATTTACAAAGAACGGATTTGCTGAAAATTCATCCAAAAAACTGTGTGCTTAACTTCACCCAACCACCAGCCTTAGCTGGCATCCACTCCCATCCTGACAGCTTGCTGCCTCTTATCAGCATAGGAAAACAGGACTTCCCTTCCTATTTGCAAACTAGGTAGGGTTCACCTGTAACAGCTGATGAATAACAGCAGATGAACTATGCAAAGCACTTTGAAGCCATTATCACAGCTACCTAGGTTTCAATGCACATGTAAACTAAGGCATTACACACGTCGAATTCTTTTCTGGGAATGTTTTAAGTACTGCCATTCTGAGGCTGCAGTAAGGTTACACAGTCGCAGGTAAGTCAGAGACAGGGTACTCAGGTGCTGCTTTAGGGGAGGCTTATCTGCTGCTCACTTTCTTTACCCAAATGAAAAACAGGTGAGAGCAATCAGAAGGAAATACCTCACCCATGAAACCCTACCACCTCTTCCATCAAGAGTGAATATCACAACTCTCATACAATATGAAGACCTCTTCTGAAAATACTGAGATATGACTGTATTTATAATATCTCACTGAAAATAAAGGAAAAAGCAACTAGACAGTAAAGAATTTCTCTTGCAGCACACCAAAAATACAAACTCAAGAGAAAACAACTACGGCATGATAATATAAAAGCCAAGTGGCATTTAGGGCAAGTAATGAAACCATACTGCCTTCAATGGTATCAGCAAAGAAATAACCATTCCCCTTCCATTAAAGGCAACTCTTAATATCATTAGTTACTCTTAAAAAAAGCCTGCCAGCAATTTGCAGGCAGATATCGTGAAAGCAGGAAGAGTTTTACAATAGTAAGCAGCATCAACACATCGTTTATAAATAAAATCTATAATTTACAGAATCACTCCTTACATTCACAGCATCTGGCGTTTAAGTTGAAATCTTTTACAACCCAGGGAAAGAGTATTTATAACTGTTCCCTCATTAGAGCATCATAAAAAAACATCTCTTAGGAACTGCTCTCCTGTGAAAAACTGTATCCAGGATTCATCAGGGACTTAAAATGGCAGAGATCACCAAGAGAGCCCAGCTGGGCAACACTGGCCTCCCAAAACCATATTGCTGGTTTTACAAATGAGCTGATAACCAATGTAATGGAGGCCCGGAACATAAAGCATCTGTTGGATTAAGTTTAAATGGTAAAACATTCCTCCTAAATTAATGTGTATGAAAACCAGATAACTATTCTGGTCATCACTGTGACCATTAGAAGGAAGGTTTAAGAAAACAAACCAGTAACAGATGTCAGGAAGGTGATTCGTATTAAATGATGTACTTGAGAGAACATCAGCATGACCTGATGCAGAACCAGAGCAACTGCTCTACAGAATTTATGCCACCCTGAGACAGTGATGCCATGAAAGGGCTTCTCTTCACTATCCCAATTTATAGGAATAGGGTCTGGTTTACCAGTGATTAACAAGATCGAAGAAGGTGTTGATGAAGAAACTCAGTTACCTGCACGATTTCTTCCACAAATAAGTCATCTTTTTCATGCAAACAATATAATTTGTTTTGTATTATAACACAGTACTGTGTTAAGTACAAGATTTAGTCTTATATGCTGGCTTCCTTACCAAACCTTCCTCCACAGCTACTGGGAATTTAACATACTTTCAATACCCTGTATTAAACTCCTTAATCAAGTAACTCCATCTCACTCAAATGTGGCAAGTTCTCATCTCTGCAGAGCGTGCTGGTATAAACACTGCTTTATGAATTTGCTAAATGCATCACAAGACCAGCCAGCAAGGCCCACACGCTGCCATGCCCGGAAGCCAAAAGGGCATTTATTCCTGTAGCGCTGAATCGTACCATCAAAACAGAGGGATGCAAATAGCTTCAGATGAAAAACTTGCTAAAAGAATTTGGAAAAGTTTACAATTCAAATAACAGAATAATCCTAATCACACACACAGGAACCATCCATTTCTCAGGGCTCTTCCAGCCCTCTCCAATTTATGCTGCATATCTTCTATGAGCCCTTTAATGAATTATAGGTTTGCAAGTTTAAGTCTTCTGAACATTTCAGATGATTCTGATCAGTGTTACACTACACATATTCAGAGTAATGTTACTTAAATCAACTTCTGTTTCTCAAAATACACGTATGTACAAACACACATCAAAATACATTCTCTAGAGTATAAAAATAAGCCCTCTCATTCTGGTTTCATTTCAGGCTTTCAGGAACATCTCTTTCTCTGAACATTACAATAGTCTGGCTGTTTCACTAAAAATAAAAGTTTAGAGCTGTGCCAAGTGATTTAGCTTGTGGAGGCAGAAACTCCAAAGCTCAAAATGTCTCCAGGTTGACTTAGAACAGTTTTCACTTTATTTTTTGAATGCCAAAGAGAAGTGTTGTGATGCTAAGGATAGATGTGTGGGATTAGCCAAAAGGGAAAACTCAGGCATTGCAATTTCCTGCTCTAAGCAGGTGTGGGCTTGACTCATCAAAGAGGCAGAGAACACCACTGAAATTAATGAATTTTCACATTACTGCAGTATACAGGGAGCATAGAGTCCATGGAATCACAACCCCTTAATAAGAGAGAAATCATCTTGCCCACCCATTTGTAGTAGATACAAAAGATTACAACTCCCCAGAGAAAGTGAAGATTTTAGGCTCTGCGTGCTCATCAAGCTTCTCTCAGGTACAGTTACAGTTGTTCACTGCTTAGGCATGCAGACAAATGAACAAAGAAATCCCAAAGCCTGACTGCAACCTGAGATACATGAGACACAAAGGACACTGTGAAATCTGAAACTACCAAAGTCGAGTTTCAGCTTTCCTTTTATCCTAGAATTTGAAATAATGCTCTCTCTAGTCTCAGCACTTATTTCAGGAGCTCCTTTCACCCTTAAACCCCTCCTCTTACTGTTTATTCACAGGGAGGAATCGTCAGGTCTCCCACATCCTTAAAGGGAAAAACCCAAAGGAAATCTACTAGAGAAATTCTATGTTCCATTTCTCACTAGAAGCAAGACCTTTATAAACTAAGCAGCACCTCTGCTCTCCCAGCCTCACAACTAGTAAAGCTACTGCAATATTAATTTCCTTCTCTTACCTCCTGCAGCATAAACAACTCTGTGCAATATTATGAAAAGTACAGAAGTATTAAATCACTTTCATGAAAGGAAGATTCCCATTAACAAAAACTTCTTGGAAGACAGAATTAAACAAAAGAAAGTTTCCATCCACCACCAATCCACATACACATCCTTCACTTTTCCTGCCATCTTTCCACAAAGTCACTGTTGGACACAGCTGAGCTTTGCTGGACATCAGTCACACCAAGAACTACTGTTGTTTCTGTAGCATCCTCTAAAACATGAAGAACGAGGTCTCTGTAATGCTCTGTTCTGTCCTCAAGAAGATCCAACTGAACTGTATATGTCTGCAGAGCTCTTGAGCAAAGTCATTTGAGATAGGGAACCCCTGTACTGTTTTGTTTCACCAGCAAGAGCAGTTACATGAGATCTTACACACATGCTTCTGTTCATTCCTTGCCCTTTTCTTTCTCCCACTAGCCTAGTTTGTAACACAGAGCCCCTTCTCCTGGTTTCATCCCAGGAGGAAGTTACAGCTCTTCCAAGGGCTTTAAACAGACGGGTTCAAGATGCCATTCCTTTTTAAGCTGGATCAATTCACTGGCCTTGATCACAGAATGGTCAAAAAACCTTTGCATAATGGAGAGGGCAGTCTGTTGCATAAATTGTGAAACCAAAAGCTGGCAGCAAGGAAGGACAGGATGGATGTCCCTAACCCCATGAAGCTGCAGCTCCTGCCTCACACAGCCATAACCACAAATACTTCCAGAAAGGAGAACAAGCAGTGGTGGAATCTGAAGTTTTGTTTTCCTTAATTAAATCTGTATTATCTTAAAAGTATTAATTCTGTGTCTCAGAGTGGTATCGTGGGAGGTGAGGGAAGGGAGTAACACCTCCTTAAATTAGTGTAGGCATTTCAGGAGTTTGGGGGTGAGCAGAAGCAGTAAGTAAAATACATTAGGGTATGTTCCCTGTACCTTAATGGCATACTTCAAATGAAACAGGAGCTTCTCACAAGTTTCCCTGCAGCATATAGTTGTACAGTTTGCAGTCACAGAGGAAATTAACTGAGAAACAGAGAAGCAGATGCAGGAACAGGTAAAGGCACACTGAGAACATGTTAAATCCTCATATTCAGAGAAATGCTGTACTATTTAACACACAAAAATAGACAAATACTTTCCTGCAGTGGCCCTGACCCTACCCCTACTGAAGTCAGTACCAAAACCTTAATTTAATGGTAGAAATGAATTAGAGCGAGACCAAATGTCTGCAAACAACTTTGTTAGGAATGTCCAGTCAAGGCAGTTTCAAATGTGACTCATTAAATGCTGGAGCTTTCCCGCCCCCCCCCCCCCCCCCCCGGGGGGGGGGGGGGGGGGGTAGGGGAAGAGCTTAATCCCACTTTTATTCTTTTATTTTTAGTAACTGCAGTGTAACATAAGCACAAAAATGCAGCCAGCCTGGTTTTCCATGTACACCAGCTCACCTCATGACCCTTGGGACAGGTGGTTAAGCAATACAGCCTTGGGAAGCAGAATCACTGGAATGCTTTGCTTGGTATGTCTGTTGCTGTTACAAAGTATAGACACACAGGCACACATTCAAACTGGACATTGTACACCCTTGAATCCCAACACCTCCAACAGCACTCAAAAGAGCACAGTTCTTGCAACTGTATTTTCAGAAATGGAACACTTTCATTCTCACACCCTACATGTCATACCCTGCTGCAGCTCTAGAGCATCCTAGTTGTAGTCACACTGTGTGAGCCCCTGTATCAAGAGGTAAAAGCATGTTCCCTCAACTGAGTTCCTGTGCCCACATTAAGCATGAATTGCCTGAAGAATTACCATGTCCACCTTCCTGCAGGGAATTGCTGCTCTGTGGAGGAGCTAGAGAAGGGATGTATGCCTCCACTCAACTGCTCCCATAAATAGTTTAACATCTCAGCAACTGAGTCCCAAAACACATTCTATTTGCCCAGCTCTTCTACAGAGGTCACAACTGCTGGCAAAGGGTTTACTACAGGGAGCAAAGAGGTGCCAACATTGTAGTCTGCTGCACCTCTTGATTCCAAAGTAGTAGAGCACTTCCGACCTCTGTTTCAGGCCTATTATGTGTGAGAATCCATGGGTGAATCCATATATAGATCCATGTCAAACGTAAAGCTCCCTTCTTACTTGTTCTTTCTAGTAAGACTTGCACAACTGTTTGGAAAATGATGATACTTTTGCATGCTGTACTCCATTAACATTTCTTCCATGAGACTTCCATCACTGGTCACAGACCCATATCAAATATATCAGCAATGCATGAACCACTTTTTCATCCTGCCAGGTCTAAGACTTCATACTCTCTCACAATTGTATCTCTAGCAAAATGCTTCAGGGACCAAGTACTGAGGAAAGAGCAGCCTTACTTAGGTTAGTGCCTAAGGAATGTTAGCATTAGTAGGAATTAGCAATGTTAGCAAAGTATTTTCCGAAGCAGGAATTACACAGAACTGAAGAGATTTTGGCTAAAGTCACCTTAAGTAACTCCTTTCTCCTTTACAACTTCACAGTCCTGAGGCAAGCCAGATCAAAGCTCTATGTCATATAGTGACCAAACATATTTTAACAGTTTCAGACTTCAAGATCCTTCTGAATTTCACAACTCTATACTTAGTGCTTACTTTTAGGCCACTGCAGAACATAAGACTGCAGACAGGCAGCACAAACTTCAGCAGCCTTCATCTCCCATCAGCAGGAACAGGAATGGCCAAGGCAGAATGCCAAGCAGGTGCCACCTGCCCTTATACCTTCATGGCCCCAAGAACAGGTTTTCAGACTTTCTTCTGGCGTACACCAGACCCGCTTCCCAGCTATAATGCTGCTTTTGTGGCCCAGAACTTCAGGAAGCATGGCTATTCCCAGTAGAAACCAAAAGCTTAGTTAGAAGTTACTCTTGGTTCTTTTTTAATTAGATACATTGTCGTATCTGTCTTTATCTAAACACATGAGGTCTTTAGTTAAGGCAGCAGAAGTCCATTTGAGTATCTCCCCCATTATTTTCCACATTAATTGTATAGACTTGCCATTCACCTCAAAGTCATTTATCCATTTGGCTTGGTTTTACTTAATTGTGCTCATTAAAGCTAAAAGATTACTTTCTAGAGGCTCTGTAACTGCACAATAAATTTCTCTGACAACTCATGGTTTAAAACTACTACCTTTCATTAAGCAAAGCATTCTCTAATGCAGTGGTATCAGACTTACAAAAAGACCTTGGAATGAATCAAGAATCCTTGCTCCATCAGAAAAGAGAAAATATCTGACTGATCCTCAACTATGACAGAGAGCATGAAAATTAAAGGCATAAGGTTTGGGGTTTTTTGTTGCCGTTTTGATATGGAAGAAGAATTTAGAACTGAGATGCATGACCTGAAGTGATTAACTTTAATCTCCCACTCTCACTCTAGCTTTTCCTCCCATCAAAACAGAAAATCCAGAAGAGAAGAGTACTGTTCTACTGCACAGATCAAAAGTCATTATACACCTCCTTTTTACAGCTACCATCCCGAGCCTTACCTCCAGGCTTTTTCTTCACGTTTTGAGAAAGAAAAAAAAAAACAAACAAACCAAAAACCCAGTTCCCAAAAACCAAAATCCCAAGGAGCTGCTAACTGTATTGACCTAAAAATCAACAGGTACAGTAACTTTGGGTCAGATGGTATAAGCCTGACCATGACAAATGCAGTCCATCCTCCCTAAGAAGTTCACAGGTAGTATGACACGGGCATCACACACCACCAGGTCACCTCCTGCAGGCAGGGCAGAGAGCACACGGCCTGCTCACAGACAAAGTCACACTCACTCCAGGGCCCAAGCTACTTGCCCCTCAAAGGAACCAACATCCTATTTGCATCAAAGCATGATTCAGCCTTCTGTTACCAAGATGGACAAGTGGAACACAGCACTACTAAACCAAACAGAAGCACCTCTAATAACTCCAGTGCACTGAACCTTGCAATTCATAGGTGGATTATCAGTGCTGAATTATCACTGCATTTTCTTACTCTAAAATGTTCTGGTTTAAATTTAAAAGGTGGGAAAGAAAAAGAAGGGTTAAGAAAAAGATAACATCCCATCCCAGTGAGAGGCAGCTCTACCCTGCCACCACCTGAATTAATAGGGTTTCCTGAGGCTTGCAAGGTAAATGGAGGAGGTTAACAAGGGTATGCACCTATAAATTACAGAAGTCCAAGTGATTTCTACTCATTTAAATCAAGTCTGCAAAAGCTTTACTCTGTAATGACCAATGACACTCCAAGGTAAAGAGTAATATTTGAGGTTTTTTTTGCACAAAAGCTTCAGGTCCATCATAATTACTAAGATCACAGAGGGCTTTTTGCTTAAGATAACATTTTACAGCAGAAAACTGAAGTTATTTCTCTAGTATGTTCAACAATAAAACTAAACAGAAAGCAAGGGAACACCATATGGGAAAATCAAACATTCAACCCAAGCACAATAGCAAACCTTTCGTTTTCTAAAAGTACTATTTCTAGCTGTTCATGTCAGAGTTCCCCAGATTCACTGAGCAGGACGAGAAGGTCAAAGAAAAACAACGGCTTGCTTTTTCTGGGTGTTTCACCAGTTAGCACAATGAGGACAAAAGCAAACCCTCTCTCGAATGCTCTAATAGAAGGAGCAGCTCAGTTTTTGCTCTTAGTTCCCAGCTACAACCCACACACACAAGTAAACAAACCCTTGTAGCCCCTTGACTGCCTCCTTCCCGCACTGCCGGGACCACGGCACACGCGGACGCGCAGGACCGCCGGAGCCGAAGGACCCAAGTTCAGCACTAACCTGTCTGAGTTCCGCAGGCATTTATGCAAGGTGCCAGTTTACAGTGCCTAGCAGCGAACACCTCCAGCCTCCTGCGAAACCTGCGCGGACCCAGCCTTCTGCTCGGAGCCCCTTTCCTCGGCGAAGCGCGCTCCTTTCGTACCGCGGCCAGCAGCCCCGCCGCCAGAGAGCCCCTCCGCCGCCTCCCCCCGGACAGAGCCCATCCAGGGAGCACAGCCCAACCAGCCCACGCCGCTCCGATGGCAGCGCAGCCACCACCGGCGGCTCCCGCGGGGCCGCGAGTCCCTTCGCACCGA
>JASSUY010020233.1:0-13534 GCA_032466535.1 Forpus xanthops
GTGCCTAACGGGGCCCAAAAGATATCCGGGGAGGGATTTTTTACAAGGGCATGAAGGGATAGAGCAAGGGGGAATGACCTTAAGCTGACAGAGGGGAGATTTAGATTAGATATTAGGAAAAAATTCTTCACTGTGAGGGTGGTGAGGCACTGGCACAGGTTGCCCAGAAAAGCTGTGGATGCCCCATCCCTGGCAGTGTTCAAGCGTAGGTCAGACAGGGCTTTGAGCAACCTGGTCTAGTGGAACATGCCCATGGCAGCAGGTGTGGAAATAGATGATCTTAAAGTCCCTTCCCACCCAAACCATTCTAACTATTCATTAAACTGCTACCCTCATGTTACTGCCTTGCAGACACTCACTATTTATCACTGTACTGAAATATCAAATTTGTATTTGATTCAGATCTGAACTGTCCTATCAAATTGAACTAACATGCTTGCTAATATATTAATGCAAAATTCTCAGGTAACAATTGAGAAATAAAGGAATCAGAAAATCCATTACTAAATGTTTTGCTGAGAATTATTAGTCACTTTTGGAGAAACAAATGTAAGTTTGATTTTGTTTAAAAGTGTCAAAAATCTTTAAGCATCTCCATTGCATTTGGGCACAGCTTTGCACTTTAAGGCACTGACAATTAGTGGGATTACCCAGTGACCTTTCCCTCATCAAGATCACATTCGGAATAGGCTTAACCTGCAGCTACAACAAACTAAACTGATTTGGATATTTGCATGTAGCTGTAATATGCTTTACATTTGAGTATTGAAGTTAATTAGCCTCAATTTTCCTGACTATAAATAGGCTTGAAGGCCAGATCTTCATTTTGATTCAGTTATAAAATTCATGCTGCAAGTGAAAACTTTGCTGTCACATCTGTCTCTGTCTGATTAAAAAAGTTCACTAATAAGCCAAAAGACCCCTTCAATAGCTGGGTCACTAGGTTGTCTGAAAGTTTGTCAGTCGTGTTAAAGCAAAACCAGTTGGCATAACTAATTTCAGAAATAAATTGTTGTCAAAATTGATACAGTTATGGGATATGGAGATATAAGTTCAAGCGGTTTCATGACTTTGTCTTTTATGCTACATAAATTGCTTCAGTTGGCGGCCCTGACTCTTATCAAAGCATATAGAACTTTAGGGATGACAAAACTAAGGACATAGCAATCTCACCAGGCAATCTTATCCAATGAAGGTATGTGTTTAAGTTGCTGTAAAGTCTATCAGTTCATTGTTCATGACTAAAAATTTGAGGAAAAAAGAGCAAAAAGCTGGAACAAATTCTCCCTTTTTTCTTCCCAACTCCAGCTACCACTGCTTCATTAGAAAAATGAAAGTGCAACACCAAAAATATCATTCTTACCTACATTCTTTCAGTACTGTTTCTGTTTTCATATCCTTTTTTTACATAGAAGAGAGCATTTTCCATCATCAGTTATTATATTAAATTGTATTTACTCCTACACTTTGATGCAGAAAATAAATTGGGATGACTTTTTATTCCCCAGATTTTTAAATCACTCTCTCTACATTTTGTGCTGTTTGGCTGGTTGTTTGCGATTTTTTGGTACGGGTTTGTAGGTTTTTTTTTAATAGAAATTAGAAAACTAGAGTGCAGATTGGCATACAAAGAATACAGCAGAGTTGCACCAATGACAAAAAGGATTGGGAAAAAAAAGACAATTGTATTTTTCACATTTCACAATATCTGCTTTCACATTTTGCAGCTGCTTTCACATGGTTAGAAAAGAACCTTAACATTTCTAGCATAAGAAGAATGCTTTTAGAATGGCTGTCATATAGTTTGTAAGTATAATGTTGCAACATGGTACAAGGACACAGAAGCAAGAGTATTTTGATGGCAGTAGAGTTATGCTGGATTCACAATTAGTGCAAGTAATAGCAAAGCCTGTATCACTCTTTTGAGTTGATATTGAACAAAAGTAAGCTGGAAATCTGTTTTGTCAATGACAAAAATCCCACTGCTTCTTTTTTTTTCATGGATTATTTATTCCAAAGCCTTTTTTGTACACAGAGCTGCACTTTCAAGATACTCAAATCCCTTAAAAAGGGATTCATATTTACTGCATTTCTTAAAGCTTTCTATCTGAGATACAAATGCCAACAAATTGTTCAGGAAAGATACAAAAGCTGCATTTTTCTTATTATTCTTAATGTTAACAGCAGAAATACTTCTCAGACACTGGTGCTGAAAATGTTTTCCTTCATTACTTCTGCTTTTGCTGATTTAACCAGAAGGATGCCTTGTAGAAAGAGCTTATGTAGAGAAGATGTGAATAAAACCTCTATTCCTGTTTCTACTTTCACACAGAGCCCATTAATTCCAGCTGCCCATGAAACAGATAGATGGGATTCATATTTTTCTAAATAAATGCAAATAACCCCCCACAAAATGATCTGGTTATGGTCCCAGCTGAAGTATAGATTTCCAATTGCAATGCACCTACCTGCTTGGTGAGCCATCTCCTTTCACGTTACATCAATAATAAAGCAATGGAAATGCATTTAAAAAAGTTCTGGCAGACCTCACAACATCGTTCATTCAAGTAAATTGTAAAAACACATATAGGATATTTGACCAAATTTAAAGTGGGTGTATTTACCACAATCCAGTCTCAAGTTGTAAAGATATAATTTGTCCATTATAAAGAAAACAAAACAAAGGAAAACATGACAAAGCAAACACACACTTTTGCAAATGAACCAAGAGACTCTTAACTCTATCCCTCACAATAATGGCTCCCTTACAGTGCTTTTTACACACTGCTTTAATCTAAACTATTGCAGTGTGTTGCCTTTTTGCCATATTGCATCGATGACCTCAGCTTTAACAGGAAAGAGCAGAATTTTGAAAACAGATTAGGCAGTTCAACAGAGGAAGAATGATTTTCAACTTCTTGTGCTTTAAGATACATTTGCTTTTAAGCCTTTTTTCTGTACAACATTCTCCTGAAAAATAATAGAGTATGTGAGCAATCCTATTTTGGCTGAGTCATCCCCATAGCATCAGTTGTAGTTCAGAGTCCTTCTCACCTTGCAGAGGCAGGGAGGATGATAAGGATCATTTTATGTAATTTGTTTATAAATTGGGTTACAGATTTATAAGAATATTACATAGCAGCACAGTTTGAGTTACCATTTGGGGATATGCAATTATAAAATAATAAATATGGCTTTTGTTAGTACTTTGGAAAAACTTTAAATCTGAGTCATATAAGGTAAACTTTTAATAATATGAAACATATTGTAAAAGCCACCAAACTGAACTTAATTACAAAGCATGGCAAAATATTCAATTGCAGAGAAGGAAATAACAGCATTACTTACCTCAAAACTTACAGATCCATTGTGATCAGTGTCAAATGCATTAAACAGAAAATGTGCATAAGTTGTGGAATCTACAATTTAAAACAGTAAAAATAATTCATAGTAAGCACATCTTATCTGAACAAAGAGCAAAGTCACATTACTGTAATGTGAAGCAACCTGCCTCAGTAGAAAAACTACGTTACCAGTTAAATGAGTGTGATGGGGTCTATCTCACCTGCTAAAAAGGAAAAATGTGTTCATTTGCTCACTTTAAATGAGGTAAGCAGACACTGCCATCTGCGCATCTGGAGTATCATTTTTACTCAGAAGACAGACCTGTCAGTCAGGTTGAAGGTAAGCTTGTCAGAAAGCTGCTGCTGCACTTGCATCATATGCTCAATTACAAGTGAGATAAAATTCTGTCCAGAGGAGCAGATTCTTAATGCTGGTTTGCTGCTTAAATCCCATAAACATCTTATGAGGGCTATCTACTGAAAAACCTTGGAAAAATTGGCTGTGACTAAGTGAAGTGGTCAATAAGACCATGAAGGATGACCTTAAACAAGTGATCTCTTCACTGTTTTACTTTATTTTTCAAACCTACTAACCAGCACATATTGACTCATTTTAGAAACATAAGACAGCAGGAATATAAATTTGTCAAACCTCTAAGTTTTCATAGAGATCTAGCTTTGCATTGAATGCCTTCCAACAGGCACAATGTGCTCCAGGAGATACATAGAAAAGACAGTAGACCAGAGACTGTGCTGCTGATGTGAGCTGCTGGGTTATGGGAAGTCAGCTTTCATCAGTGTCTTTTCCCTCCCTTAAAATCCATGCAAATTAATGTAGGCTGAGCTATTGTTTACTTATAATAGTTATTACTTTCCTTTTTCTACTTCATATATTAACATTAATTTTAGTTTAATTAACAGTGACCTCACAAACTTTTAGTAAAGGGAGAGTGTTATGCAATCTGTGCCCCCCTTGTAGGACAAAACCTTTCATATCATCAGTTCTGAGATGCCTTTTTCTGATTTCTTGGCATTAAACCATTTTAACTTGCATATTAATCCTGAAAACTTTTATTTGTCACAGCCCAAAATATTGTTTCGAGTTAAAATGAGTGATAGTCTTGGGTCACTCACATGAAATGCCACCTTGACCCCTAGGAACCAAATATACCAAACCTGAAAACTCTGTACTTCACAGATTCAGACTTGATAGCAATATTTCTGGTTTTACTTTAATATATTACTTTCATATGATGTGAAATAACTACCACAAGAAAAAAAATCTGGAACCTTTAAACCTTGTGTCTGTTAATCTATTTTCAGAGAATTAAAAAAAAAACCAAACAAACACCAAAACCAAAACACTATGGAGCTATTGAGGCATTCATTCATTCGTTCATGTATCCCGTTATAAGTGTAATTGCTTAAGCATGGCCTAGGAGATAAATTTCCACTTTAAGAGAAAAATGAAAATTCGTTGACTTCAATTTATATTTAGGATTTTAATAGTTATATTTTCTATAGCTACTGAGACTTCTCTTTTGCAACAGAATATACTATGCAAAACATCTTCAGGGAAAATGGCATAATTACAGCGGCATAATTACTTTAAACTGAATTTTAAATAGCTTCCCAATCTCTTATTATTTATTTCTTAGAAACATTTGAAATATTCCTAATTATTTTCTGTAGATTTACAGAAAATGCATAGGTTACCACAAAGAGTTTTTACTGTTTATTGCCCATACATGATATAATACACATCTTTTTTTGTATGATGGTATATGAAAAAAGTTCCCAGTTGAAGAATCTTTTCTTTCTAGTAACCTCTTTTTAAAATATAAAAATATAAGAGATCATTTTCAGGGTTTGTTCAGACATTTCTGGTCTGAAATTTTACGTCCAAAACCAGAG
Source organism: Forpus xanthops (assembly GCA_032466535.1). Classification (NCBI taxonomy): domain Eukaryota; kingdom Metazoa; phylum Chordata; class Aves; order Psittaciformes; family Psittacidae; genus Forpus; species Forpus xanthops. The sequence goes on from JASSUY010020233.1 coordinate 5,259, forward strand.
CTGTACACCAGTCCTTAAACTAGAGCTACTTAATGCGATTCCCTTCTGCCCCCCTCCCACTAAACCTTGAACATTAATCATATTAGGCAAAAGCTTAACTTTTTAAATAAAACATGTTTTCTTTGCAGGGATGTGATATAATTAGTAGCCTAAATTGATATTCTTGACAGGTTGAGACAGGAACAGATATTAAATGAGATTTCCTTTGAAATACACCATTAAATCATTTTAAACATCAGAGGAAAAATGGTAGTCATTATATATCCAAGACTAGGTCTTATCAAACCCTGAACATAATACGTTCTGTTCATAACAGGAAGGAGGAGTGCAATAATTAGTGTGTGGATTCTTATCTACAACTTGCCCATCCGGAGAACGAATCCCAATTTATATTGCAGGCAATCCACTGCATGAATGCAGGGGGCCTATTCATTCACCTGTATGGCAATGAATTTGTATAAAGAAGTTACTGGAGTGACTTTCTGGCATGGAAAGCTATTTACAAATGTACTTCTGCTTTTACTGCAACCCAGTGTAGTATCCTTTGTTACTCTTGTCCTTTTTCTATTCCTCCTGTACTTTGTCCTAGATAGTCTTGAAAGCTGCTTGATGAAGTGATTCGCTGGTTGTCATTGAAAAATTACTTTTTGGCGATTATTTGGTCACCCTGAAGCTTAAAATCTTACACATCACTCTCTTCAGATATGAACTGTTACAATGACATATCATGTTGTATCTGGTTTTGCATTACATAGGCATTTGGTATCCAGTCTGGCTGCTTAACTAGACACTTAAATATGATGATCTCACCCTGTTGTTAGCATGTAGGGATATGCAAATACAGACAATTAATTGGGCTTTGAATATACCTTGGCTAATGTGAGGAACAAAGATTAGCCTTTGGCTCCCATATCTCTCAGAAAATGGCAAAAGTCAACACAGGCACCTACAAAACAGCACAAAACCTACACAAAACGGATCCTGTCTTCATGGGCACACAGAAATTAAAGTATTACTGATGTGAGCTGTTACTCTTCCATAAAGACTCAGCTCTTCTGCTGTTTGCACTGAATATTTTTCCTGAAATTTCGAGGAAAACAACATTAGGTTTTCACATTTGTGCTGTTTCTACATACCAGTAGGGCTGCATGCCCTTGTGTGGAGGTCATGGAGGAGGGGGAGAAGAAGGGGACAACTTTTGATTGTCACTTCCCAGTGCTCTTCACTGAGATCTCTGAAAAAGCTTTATTATGAAAGCTAAAAATGCTATTATGAGTGCACAACAGCATGTTACAGATGAGTTAATTATCTGTATTTTGTACTTTTCTACCCTGCTAAAAATCTTAACTCTTCACTGTATTTTACTAAAGCTAAATGAAACAAGATGAGACAGGTTTTTATTTTCCCCCTTTTTTTTTTTATTTTTTAGGAAAGTGTAGCTCCCCTGTTGCAAAGAGAGTAATGATATAGCTGAAACTCCAATGAACAGTGTAATATGGTATTGCCACTGCTAATAAGAAGCCACAAGCTTTATAGGGTGCTTGCACCAGAACAGAGGCTCATCAGCTTGCAGCCATGTTTCTTGTGGGTTAGTTGTGACAGTAATCTCTCAAATTCATCAAGTTTTTTAGGCTCATTGATTTTAGTTCTGTGGTGCAACTACAGCTTTACACATGTGGCAGTAACCAGCAGTTATTCTATGTAGAAGCACATATTCATGACTAACACAATGATGCAGTGAAGGACTTTTTGCCTCATACATCAACACAGACTTTGAGCAGCAGAGAGACAGGATTTAGCAGGTGTGTGATGAGAGGCCTCGGGACAAAGACTGGCACTAGGGACCCCACAGCTACAAACAACTCACTTAAGGTCAGTTAAAGAAACACAGGTATGGAGCTGGACAAAAATGGGTTTAGGTCTAGCAATGCAAAGAAATAGTATCTAACACATGCAAAAGTCACCACCTATAGTCAGACTTGGATGTAACATGGAGCTGCAAACAAATAGAGAAATATAAAGGCTTAAAAGCATGTTAGCAAGCATACAAAAATGACCCCAGGTGAATCCTAACTGAGGAAGAAGAAAGCACCAACATGAACATCTTATCCCTCCTGGGGAAGGAGTCCAGATGCCAACAGTCCAATGCACTCCCCACCTTCTCCTCCACATGATGCCATTGCCCTAAAGGCCCAGAGAAGTAGTGGAAGGATGAGCATTAGCACCAGGAAAAGGGGTAGAAACTAAGAATTGAATATATATCAACTTCAACTACATCAATGTTCTTTCTGTAACAGTTAGGTCTAGACTTATAAAGAAGATTAGGCTTTTAAGATTACATTTATTCTCACAATATATTTTAGCTCTACTTTTAGAAAAGATGTGCATTCTCTTTGCCCATAAAGAATTTTGAGTGTTACAATAGGAAATATTAAAGTGTAGTAAAGGTGTAGTCATATGCAAAGAATTCTTTTCACTAGCCAGGGTAACTAAAAAATATAATATCTGAAGCTCTAATTGTTGGCCTGGTTTAAAAGCTTAGATACAGAAATAATCAGTAGGCAGGTCAACTCTTCTAGCCTTTTGTTCTTCCCTATTGAGTGTGCCTACATAGTAAGGATTTCAGTGATGGTAATCCATACTGAATGCTACTCTTTACCTTCTAAGCCTTCATTCAAAATAAAACTAATTGGTACATGTTTTGTTCATACCAATTAAGTGTGGGTTTCTAAAATACAAATGAACAGAAAGAGCTATAAACAGTCCCAGGGAAACATGCAAATCTCAAGAGCTGTGGGAGAAGATGAAGAGGTAGCACTGAAGAGCTGTAGGAGAATATGAAGAGGGAGTATTGAATGATGAAAGCAAGAGAAAGGGAAGAGAGGATAACAATTCAAATTGAAAGAAAATCCAAGGTTCAGGACAAAAAAAAGTGTTACACATTTTTGTATTACCTTCATTGCACTAAAAGGTAATAAAGCAAAAGAAAATAATGAAACTCCTGGAAATTGATTAATTGAAAATAAGGTTAGCAAAAAAAAAAAGTCCTCATATAACTACAGAAATCACATAGAAGTCAAAGTGGTTCTGCCATTAATATTAGAGGGTACCTGTAGTGCCTCCTGAAGTTTTCATTTCTACTGTGAAAGATTTCGTGGAATAAAAGAGAATGAGGAAGATTGTGTAGAAAGTTTAAAAAGAAGTAATCTACTTGCAGAAACCTGGTTTTCAAAGGTACCCAAACATAGGTAGTAACTTCATAATAGAAGACTGACTTCTTGTAGGTATCATTTCATTTCATTCAGAAATGTATACTTTAAAATGTGTCCATCCATCAAGAAATTATCCATTGAGTTCATGTAGAGCTTGAGACAATCTTGTCGATTTGAGCAACGGGTCATTTGTCAGACAGTAATTAACAAACAAAGCTCTCTATTCACTTAAGTATTAATTACATGCACTCACCTCCCTGTGGAAAGAACTGAGAGTAAATCTCTTTGAAGGTTTCTTCATTGACAACACCACTGGGGCATTCCTGAAAAAAAGTGAAAGACAAGAAATGACTAGCATTGAATCTGGTCCAGTAAAATTATGTGTTCGTGAGACTGTACAGAATATGAATGTAACTCAGAGTTTAACATGTCTGATTTTGCACTCTCAACCAAATATTAATGAATTAGTTATTTATCACTTTGAAGCATCTTCCTAAAGAATTCCCATGGAACAAATATTTCTTCCATGCCATATAACTCAACTTCAGTGTTGGGACCTGAGTGAGATGTGAGCAGTAACCACTCTGCTGCAGTGCATGGGAGCTATTAGTGTCACTGTGGGACATGGGTGGTTGCTTCTACAGCTGACAGCAGCATTTGTGTGGTGTAGAAACCAAGCAGGAATGTAAATTGCATTTGCAGTTAGGTATTAATGATAGAACATGCAACCATATTACACTGGAACACTTATACTCAATGAATTCAAAAGATGCTGCAACAGATGATTCTATTAAAACCTTGCAGATCCTTCTGCCTCTTTATATATTTTTCATAAGCTGCATATGTAAAGAATAACCATAAAGTGCCGGAGTTATTACAAAGAAAAAGAAAGGAAGAAAAGGAGAAGAAAAGAGGATTAGACTAGTGAGTCTAGAAAAAATGACTTATGTAAAGAGGTAGGAAAAGCAGAAGGAATACTATTTTGTTTACTAAGTCACACAAAAACATCAAAGGCTAGATAGACAACTTGAATTTGTCAGACTGAGCAAATGGCTTTGGGCAATGCACTTAATTCCCTTTTGCATTTATTCCTTCTTTAACATGGAGGGTGAAAAAAGCCTCTCAAGATCTTTAAAAGGAAAGTATTTCTAAAAACAAAGGTAAATAAAAAAAATAAAAATTAAGTACTAAGATTTGTATATTTATTTTTTGTCTATTGCTATGCTATGTGGACTGATGCCTCAAATTTGTGTACTCCTAGTCCTAAACTGGAGAAAGGAAAAGTTTTAAATGAAGTTAAAGAACAGTGTAAGATCTTTTATCAGTGTAATAATGGATATTCCCATGAGAACAAGTGATATTTCTATTAGCTCTGATAAGGAACACTAAGATATTCCTACTTATGACAGCTTCTGCTAAGAAACAAACATTGTAATCTTGCTAATTGATGGTTGAATGAGTGCCCGAGAAATACATATCAGATCTATAGATCTAGGATTATTTTGATTTATGTTACTTATCCTCAGCCAAAATCAGCTCTCCATCATAACTAAGCATGTGCAAGCATGGAGTAAGAAACAATTCTGTTTGATCAGCACAGACAGTAAAACAGATGTCATAGAGACAGAAGTATGAAACGTGTTCCTGGCCACAGAGACGGTCACTGATTAGACAGAGCACAGGTCTCTGTAAGACAAGGTATATACTGACTGCTGGACCACACTGTCTTTCAAACCAAAGCCTTCAGGGAGTGGGAGGAACAGGAAAATTAATCTAGCATCTCCACTTTTCATCAGGAAAGGAGCAATCCATTAGGTGAGGTGGCATCTCCCTGCCTGTCATGTGCTTGGGTGTGAGGACATTCTAAAACATTCCTCTCTACTTCCCAGAAAGACTGTAGTCAGATGGTATACCATCTTTGTGGTCCCATGCACATTTACTACACTGCTTGCCTTTTTGTGTGAAGCCTTCTGGTGTTGTGTAAGCTCATGCAACAGAGCAGTGGTTTTACTTGTATTTGAAGCACAATAAAGAAAACATCAGAGAAGTGTTCAGGTACTCATTGCTAAAATGTTATTCAATGTAGAAAATTTGACAAAAATATTTCATAAATCCCAAGCATACATTGGTATGTAGTCTACATTATTCCCAGACTTGCCCCAGATGGGCGGGAGTGTGAAAGGACAATGGAGTATTTTAAAATCTGGAAAAAACAGCTGTGTCTTCTTTCTGTTCCACATGCAGTTATCTTTTCAGATTAAAAGCTAGCCACATTTTGAGTGAACTAAAAAAGAAAACCAAAACAAAGTCCCTCTGCATATTTGAATTTCTACAATTGAGATTTTGCTGGGTTTTTTTCCTTTTTTTTTTTTTTTTTTTTACTGTGAAGCTTAACAAATAATGAAAGACAAAATGTGCTCCTACATTCGTCTAACTCTGTGGCTTATTAACGTGTAGAGCAATTTTTCTACCTTTTCTTTTGATGAGTAAGATATTAAAAATATGCTCATTTTGCATAGAGTGTACTTCCCTTTCTAACAGGAAATGGCACCAACTCCAACTGTGCCAGTCCTCAGTCTGAAGTGATGAAGAATCAGAGTCCCACTTCCTGACTGCATTTAAATGTTGTGATACCAAAGAATTAAGGGTACTCTGGAAAAAAAATTGCCAGATTTATTCTTTGTTAGTTCAAAATTAGTTAGTGGCCCAACTTTAGAGAAATACATGATATACATATACATACCTCGTTTAAAGGTAATACTTTTTTCTGCCACTGAAAGAACTCCCATTTCACCATACTGTTTGAAAGAAATGGTGCTTGAAAAGGCAACCTTCTTTCACCAAATTATGTATTAAGTAGAGGCAGGAACGACCTCTTGAATTTACCTAGGTTGACCCCCTGTATTTTCCTCTGCTGTTTATGACATCATTGCCAGTACCACCATATCTTTTCTATTCTTGGAGGCCTGTAGTAATGGCATTTTAAGGACATTCCTTAAAATTATCTGATGCTGGCCAATTACTCTTATCAGAAATATCAGTTCAAACCTTTTTTTATCTTGGATCTTTCCTCTGAGACTACAAGAACGCTTCTGCTTTTAAATAATTTAAGTCTAAACATATATATATATAGCTAACATCATTTACCTCCAAGAATGCTCTTTTCATGACTCATAAATCTGGCTTTATTGTGTTTATCAGGAGATTTCTCTAGTTCCATGAAAGAGATTTAATACTGTAATTGTGAAGTATGCCCTATGGCTTCATGTCAAGTTATTGATGACTTAGTCCATTCTACCCATTATAATTAAAAAAAATCTTTCTAACCTTTTATTAAACTATTATAAAAGAGAGGAAAATAATTACATTTTTTTGAAAGAAAAATGTGAGCCTTGTTTAAACCATTTCTTATATTCTTTTTTCCCTCCAGCTGTATATAATTTATTTTGCTACATAAAATTTCTGTTTGACAGTCTTTTAAAATTGCATTAATAATGTATTATATTTTTCCTTCTGGAGAATAAAAAGGAGGGAAATTTCATCTTGAACTCTTTTTCCTGAGTCCAATGCTCTCTCCTTTAAAAAGAATATAAACTGACAGAAAGAAGAGACAGAGAATAATAAATATGATTCTGCCTTTTGATCTTTCTTGCTTGCAATTCTACTGCTGGGAGATTACACCTCCAGCACATGGTCTTACGAAACACTCCAAACCTGTAAATTATTTACAAGCTTCATGCTAAGCTGTCTTTTTTCCAATATCCCTAAGAATACTGCTGTAAGTGGATTCTTCTTTACCACCTAATCAACGCCCTTTTTAGACAAAAGACAAGCCCTAAAACACAAAACAGGAGAAATAGTGAAATGTAGGAAACAGGGTGGAGAAATAAACTCAAAGCTTAGACTTTGTCTGTATAACAATGTTGTTTTGCAATTTGCAAAATAAACCCAAAAACTGGAAGTGACATAAAAGCCAAAGGGCAACAATGGCACAGTGATAGCAATTTCATTGTCAAGATTTCTGGGAAATTAATTTTCCTTCCTACAGCTGCAAATTCACAACAGCTTGTTTTAAGTACCTCCTTTGAGTTCCTGCTGTTTAATGTAATATCCCAGTTCACCTCCAGTGACGGTGGCAAAAGCTCTTTTTCCCAGATTTGCCAATCCACTCAGCTTGATTTGGCTGAAGGATGGGTCTTGTTTCTGGTCTTTTCTGCACTCATTTCCATCCACTATGAAAGGAGAGCTGTCTCCAAAGCTTCTTCTTAGTTCCTCTAGTTGCTGCTTTATTCCATGTGTCTCTTTTCCCTTTACCTTTGCAATAGAGCACCAAGCCGTATTTCACATAGACTCAGTTTCCTAGTTCCTTGAAGAAACCATTTCAACAGTCCCTCTCTGAATCCTCGCATCTCAAAATCTGTTCCAGATCCCAACCTTTCCTTTCAGAAGCTCCTTCACAAATAAGCCTTTATCAGGCTATCACCAAATGTTACTCAATTTTTCAGACATAACAATCCAAAATCAAACCAAGAAGTCATCAAATAGATGCAAATTTCCAGTCAGACAGATGTAAAATCTCAGCTCACTTTTAAGAACTGGCACCTTTTGTGTAAAGCATGAAAGAATTCTCTTTCCTAATATTCTTGTGCATTCTCACTTTGTGTCAGATCTTGCCTTGTGCTGTTTCTGTAACATAAGCCAAAGGATGCAGAGAGTGATAGCAACATGGTACACCAATATGGTAAATTCTAATGGTGAACAGGTAAACCCAATGCTTTTTCAGCAACTGCTGGATTTCTGGGCCACAAGAAAGGGGTAATAATAATTTGGCAAGCAGATGCAATATTGATAAATTACTTATTTAGACATTAAAAAAATATTCGAACATGATGTAAGTCAGTATGCATGCTATTGATCAAAATACATTTTATTGCAAATAATTAATGGTAATGGCTAATGTCCTGACATAGGACATGCAAAAATGTTTGTGTCGTGGTTTGAGGCTTTCAAACCCATGCAGCTGCTCTCTCACTCACTCCCCTCTCTTTCTTCCTCAGTCCGAGG
>JASSUY010020233.1:13634-27055 GCA_032466535.1 Forpus xanthops
TCTTTGGTCAGTCTGGGTCAGGTGCCCTGTCTCTCCTTCCGCCCGGCTTCTTCCCGGCTCCCCTCCTCCCTGGCAGACCATGAAACTCCGAAAGTCCTCGGCCAGTCTAAACACTCCAAGCCATAACTATAAACACTGGTGTTATCAGCACCGTTCCCAAGCTGAAAATCCAAAACACAGTGCTGCACCAGCTACTACTTAAAGAAAAATGACTGCTGCTCCTGAACCCATGACAGTTTGTTAGGAGAAGTTTATACCCTAAATTTGTCTAAAAATCTTATAGCTTGCAGACACAAGAGGAGAATTCAGTGGTTGCTGTGCCTTTTTTCTCTAGGGCCAATGCAGGAATTACCTTTTTAGAGTTTTATTATACCTTATGACTTTGAAATTTAGCTAATATCCAGCTGACATGGTATAAAATGATTTAGTTGTGTCTGCAGGCCTGTGAATATACTTCAAGTAGAGTAGAAATCAAAAATACAAGCTAATACACTTCTAGACTAAACTTGTTTATATTTTATTTATACTTAATAAAACTGTTTATATTTTATAAGCATGCTGCTCCTGGCTGAATGCTGGATTTTGTTAGGTTGTGTAGTAAAAGCTTGTCTGTGCACCCACAGAGGAGCACAAAGAGACAATAGCAGGCTGACAAGCCCAAATAACACCTGGCTTTAGCTGCTCCCAGGACATCTCAGGAACCACCAGACCATCAAAGGCCCTGCTCCACAAGCCAAGAGGAGCACAGAGGTACAAAGGTAAGCAGGAACCCAAATTAAGGACAGAGAAGAAGGGAAACACTGTTCTGGCACTTACTGGTGTTGTCCCAGGGAAGCCGCTGCCCCAGTGTCTGGGCACCAAGAAGAGTGGACTGAAGAGGGTTGCTGCTTCAAGGTGGTGGACACATTACAGGATGCAGGCAAAGAGTATTTTGGGATTGCACAGGTCTTATTATGGGATATTTAGCAGGAAAGAAGAGGTGGGGAGAGGGAGGGATTTAGGTGATTTGAGGAGGAACTGGTGTAGGAAAATAGAGAAGTAAGGGGATAAAAAGTCCTGGCCACATGTACACGATTAGCTGGTCAGTTTGCTTGTCTGGCCATGCCCTGTGCCTGACCAGGGCAGTCTGTCCTACCTTCTTAAACTCCTTTCTAACATGTCCCTAGGCGATGTCTCTCCATTCTGTGTGCATGGGTATGCATGAGTGTGCAGAGGCGTGAATGCAGAAGCTGAGGTCAGACCATGGGATGGAAGGCACACATGTCCCTGGTGCAGCAACTGGAGCATGTGCACAGGTGTGAGTGCTATAAAAGAGCAAATTGGATGAGCAGGTGATGTGACCTGGGACCCAGGATGGGAGTGGGTCTCTAACAGTGACACCATGGTAGGGTTGGCTCTTGGGACCCAAGGAGTCCTGGCCAGATTTGTGTGTGCATATCAGATGGTCGGTACCAGCAACTGCAGTGGGGCTACAGCCTCAAGGGCTCTTATGCACAGTATATACGGATGTATACACATGTATGTATTCTCATTCACAGGCCTCCATCCTACTCAACCTCAGAGGAGGCTGTTGGTGCTGCCTGTGTTTATGTGACTCTTCTGTGCATCTGTGAATTGTGTGGCTGGCTATGTATACAGGTATATATATTTTATGCGCACATGTGCTCTATGTGTGTGTGCCTACTGGGAATACATCTTTAGCCTCTCCACTGATGGATTTGGGAGCATGGCAAGACTCTCTTCTCTCTCATGCTGTTGAATCTTGTCTGACATTTTCCCCTAAAAAATGTAATGATTTAATTTATTTGATTTCATAAATATATATAATTCAGCACATTAATTCATTGGTATTGTACTGATTTTACTTGGAATATCTTTAAATATGTGTTGGTAGTTGGTAAATACATTACCATTTTTAATGTATTTACCAAATACCAAAAAGGCTAAGCTCAAGTTTTGACCAATTTAGATATGCGTGCTGAGAAGAAATGTTTGCAATTTATTGTAAATTAAACAAATAAATTTGTAATTTTGTAACTATTTTCTTTGTAGGAAGCATAAATCTACTTTCATAGATTCATCAGGAATAGATTTCATTGCCTTTTTATTTTTACGTGATTACTAGTGTGATTAACTTTATATCCTGAAAGTACTCTTAGAATTCAGATTCAAAAATATCATTTTTGATACTGGGCTTTTTGTTTGGGGTTTTCTTCTATATAAAAACAGAACACATATCAGAAAAGGGAATGGGTGGCACTGCTGGATTTCAGATCACATTATTGGCTAATGTAGGAGAAACACCAAGAGCAGGGAAAAAAATAAAGCAGGTAATAAAGCAAAATTATTTTAGTGAGACTTCAAAGTAGATAATAGAAACAAAATGACGTTTTTTGGGGGAAAGAAAGTTTTGATGTCATTAAAGGAAAGGCAAATGTCTGAAAAACATGAAAATATGTGCTTAAAGAAGATGCCATGCACTAGCCTGCGAAGCAGCCTCAAAAACACTAATTCAGAGAAACCCTCTCTCTTGAAATATTTGAAATGTGGCTGAACAAAGCACTAGAAATTCAGACTGGGAAAACTAACTTGGGAATAGTTAGGTAGTTCAAAAGATCTTCTTCTTTTCTCATTTATACAGATTAAGAAAAAAGATGCCAAACATATTTATGCTCCTTTTTTCTTTTCCTTTGCTCTAAATACTTCTAGAAGAAGAAATAAGAAGATACAGGGCAGCTGTTTTTCTACCAGTTATATTCCCCCAAGAGGATAATGAATTCACAGAGATTGAACTATTGTCCATTAGGTGTTGGCAATGTATTATAAACAGTCATTTCTCTGAAGAGCTTCTTTGAACTGGCAACTTCTAGAATTTTGTATTGTCAGAATTTGTGCTCCTGCTTTTTAACATCTCTTTTTGAAACTAGATGAATGACAGAAACATTCAATTTCCTTTGTCTAGACATATCATTCTAAACCTCAACACATCAAATGGAGCTTTGAGGGTTCTTAGGAAATCAGTAGGAGATTTATGTATATGTAGGAGATAATCACAATGACTACAGAAGAGATACCTGCTTTGGCTCTATTGATCAGGCAATTATATTATTTCCCCACATCTGTGTTCCTCTTGAGCTTTGCTGTTTGCCTACTATAAAAGCCAGCTTGTCAAAGGACTGGAAGGATGATTGGCAGGACAGTGTCTCAAACTACTCACAAAGGATGACAATTGGTTTTATCTTATACCTATCATTTTGGGGTCTGGCCAGGCCAATGATACAATGGAACAAGTCCAGATCTTATCTGCCTTTCTTCTGAAAAGCTGTTGAAGGAGCTGCTGTTAATTACTGAGGAATGTGTAGAGATGGGAAGATGAGCAGCGGCAGGCTGCACTGGAAGAGATGGGTAAAAGATGGGTTTCTCATCTTAGCTGTCTCAGAAGGGGAGTATAAAAAGAAGCTTTCAAAGCATCTTTCCTTTATTGAAACAGTTCTTGGTTTACATATAGAAAGATGCTGTAACCAAACAGTGATGAATGATGAAATATGTTGACCAAAGGTGTATCATCAGATTTTTGATGACTTCAAGAGGGCCAAAATTCCTTCCTAAAACAGCTTACTATTTTGTTCTCAATTATTGTAGAATTAAGCGTTATGTATTAGAAAATAAAATAACATACTATAGTCTTATACACTTGAATATACTTGTGAGCCTTGAAAGCTAGAAACAGAGGTGAAGAAATATTTTCTCTTTGTAGAAGCTGTATGGGATGAAAGAGAGTAATGCAAAAGGAAGATTTTTTTTGTTAAATGGTTAGGGATGGTTATCTCAGTTTTTGTCCCTACTCTAAATCTTTCCTATGGATCTGCCTACTTATAGTTACAAGTGTAAAGCATAAGCAGCTTTTGAAGGAGGACTTAGAATGTAGGAGGCATTACCAAATGGAATGCACTAATTACTGGGTCTAAAGGTTTTGATATTTCCTCCTTGATCCAAAGTGCAGTGGAATTACTTCAGTTCACAAGGGAAACACAAGGGTTGTTGCATCATAATTTCTACCACAGGAGCTGTGGACTCATTTTATAGATTACTGGCAGCAGTCTGTATTCTAGGAATATTAGGGAAGCGAGTGTATATGATAGCATAAGTCTCCATTGGTATCCACTAGTGAAATATATGTAAAAGCTCCTTTTAAGCCTTGTCTTACCAGGTAAAACACGAAACTTCTTCTATTTAGTACATAGGAAAATTACAATAATGTTTCTGAATGGCACAGCAAAGATGTACACAATTTTGAGCCTCCCACTGGAAGATACTCCAATGAACAAAAGCTTCTTCCCACCCTCTGTTTGCTATGGCAGTTTCAGAAGGAAACAAGCAGAAATAAAGGAACTGGCTCCCACCCAGCATGAGTGGCTTCACACAGTAAATAACAATCAACACATTGGCTGCTTCCACTATGCAGTGGGCAAAGTGCCAGCAACACTTTTAATCAGTGCTGTTCCTCGTTTAGCAAAGATCCCACTAACTAGTGTAATTTTTAGTTTCTTATTATTAGCACTGGCAGTAAAACAACAGCTAACAACATGACTAAAGATTTGAACTTAAAAGGCCACCCCAAAGCTTGACACAGCAAACTTTATCAATGAGTCCCTGGCATCTGATAGGTACTTACTGTTTCTGGCCTTACTTGTCACTGCAGGAGGGCATTTTACAATCCTGACTTCACAAATTGGCAGGAGCTATAATTAAACTAAACGTAGCAGAACCCATACTTCAGACACTGAGCAGTGTAGCTTGCTGTAAACACTCTGGCAAAGACAAAATACCCAGCCTCTTGGGAAAAACTGTATTTAGGTGAGCACTGCTTCTGTGTGAGATGCCTTTCACACATTCCTCTGTGAGTGTTTTTGATCATGTCCCTTCAAATTGACTGAAATTCTAGGTGAGAGGAGGAATAGTTCCTTGCTGGCAAGTGCTGGTCTCTCAGCTGCACTCCCTTAAGTTGTTCAAACAATTGACTTCAGCACAATGAAGGACATCGCCAGTCTCAACAGCAATAGTCAAGTATATGTCAATTTCCTACATTAAAGCCATGGATGTTTTTCTTACATGAGCTAGTTATAATTTAGAGGTTCTGCTTGTGCTTTTGCTTTTGCTACAAGCTCCTTGTACCCTTAAAAAGTAGAAGATTCACTGAGGAGGAAACTGTTCTTACAACCTTGTGCTTAAGGCTAGCAAGCTTGCTCCATCACAGTTACTAATATTTTACAGCCATATCTGACAATGAGAAAGCCTGAATTTAGCGCAAAATATTTATGAGCAACCTCATTGTGTGGGGGCAAAAAAAGAACAACAACAAAACAACTATATTCTGTCTAAAATGCTGATTTGTTTTTCTATTTGTCAGCCAGCTGGATGAGGACACTAAGTTCTGACTCCAAATCGGATTTTCATTTTTATCATGAAGTAAGAACACTGTGAGTTTTTTCCTTCATGAGGTACATGTCTGCATGAAAGACACTGAGCCTGAAAGTGTGTCCTAACTCATGTTATTTCAGTATTTTTCAGAGTAGTGGCTCTTCATTTCTTTCAAAGATGTGCAGTGGTAAAGGCAGACAGGTCAATATTTGGTTAGTGCTAACTATGATGAAAAGCACCCAGGAATTTCAGCTCCTACAGACTTCTGTCAGCTTGCAGAAATGGCAAAGAGCATAAAAGTCAAAGGGGAGCAGGTTAGAAACTGGAAACCAAACATTGTACTCATTATTTATATTTTATATAGTAATACATTTATATTTTAACAAAGGGTTTTGCTTTCATCCTTTAAAAAAGGTTTTGCTCTTTCCACTATTAGCAACGGTTTCAGGAGAAAGTATTGCAAATACAATAACAAAATAGTTTAGCTGCATAAATATTTATAAAACTGACATTACCATAAATAGGACCTGTTTCTCAAAGTATAGTGGTGAAAAAAAGAAGCAATTAAGGGAATGAGGTGTATGAAGCTGCTCTGAGTGAGAGGGATGCAGTCCATGGTAATAAATATTTCTTCGCTGTTAACACAGTGAGGGCAATGTGCCTCATCCAGGGGGTTCTCTGGCATTCAATCACAGGCTCCCTTCTCTATGTTCCAAAACCTCACTGTCATATCTGCACTCCCATCACACCATCTCCTTTATTCTGTTGCCCAAAGGGCTCCTCAGAGCATGGGTCCATGATATGGAAAAGGTACTTATCCACTAGAGCTCTACTGTTCATGTGCCAGAGTGGGCTTCATGGAAATACATTGAGCTATAAATCTAAATGCTTTTGAGAAGAAGTAACAGTTTCCATAAGACAGGGAAGGATATACCATTGCTTCTTACAAATGAGGATTGTTTCTACATTGTTCTCTAAAGCCCTGAGAAAAGCATCAGAATGGTATTTGAAGATTGGTCAGGAATATGAGCTGATAACTTTTTAGCATAGCAAAATAAATCTAAACAAAATACATAAATGTCCTTTAGCTTATTCTGAAGCTCTCCTTGTCTCATATGTGGATTTTCAATACATTGCTTTTGGCAGCATATCTAAACTTTGCAACATGTCAAATCATTGGAACTAAATACTGAGGTAAACCTAAATAAATGGTGCTGATATTTTCTAGCCTATTTTGTGAAATGTGAAAATATGAACAGCATAGAGCAGCAAACAAAGAAAAATGGTAAAAGACATTTCCCAGCTAAAACAAATAACAAGAAGTGAAAAAGATAACTAGAGAATCAGACGCATCTGAAAGACTTATATATCACACAGGCTAGGCCTAAGAAGGAGCATTAATCTCTCATAGTTGTATCATTACCTATGGAAATTCAGATTGAAATTGCTGGGCATAAGCATGTCTTGCAAACCCTAAGTTTAGGGCTCATAAAATTTGTCTTCGTTCCAGAACTACAGCTTCTGAGAATGGAATAAGAAATTAAGGCTGTTATAACTTGGGCTTTATTACAGCGGATGGTCCTACATCTCTTGTTCAGTAAAGCAGATGCTATATGACTTGTTTTATTTATTTTCAACACTACTGGAAGAGCAGTGGAGTTTTTGCAAATCAGATTCAGTGTGGTTATTTGATCAAGTTTGAAGGATCATATGAGACTCAGATCTGGAGAATTATCCTACACAGCAATAGGAAACAGAAAAAGTAATTGATCCCGGTGCATAACCTTATAGCCTGTTCAGGGACTGTTTAGTGTTTATAGGGTTACATTAATAGAAAAGGGATGAGCTTCAATTTTTGGATCCTAATTAGGTCTTCACTGGAAAATGAAGAAGAAAACTAATTCTCAGAGTGCCTTGAAATACTGCTCTACAGAACTTTAAATGCAGAATGCAATAACCTAATAATGGACAAAGGCATCT
This sequence comes from Forpus xanthops, assembly GCA_032466535.1. Classification (NCBI taxonomy): domain Eukaryota; kingdom Metazoa; phylum Chordata; class Aves; order Psittaciformes; family Psittacidae; genus Forpus; species Forpus xanthops. Next base: position 21,036 of record JASSUY010020233.1, read on the forward strand.
TGTTTGCAGAGCAAAGCATGAAACCTCTAGGTTTAGGTCCTCTGTTGAACAACTGAGAGCTCTGAACAGGCTTGGCATGCTCTCAATTGAATGGTGAAATGTCTTGATTGGGATGCATACTTTTTCATGGCATACTAATTTAGGAGGAAAGAAATAAAATATTCTGAAGAAACCAGAAAAAAAGCATTAGATTTTTCCAGCATAGGGCAACAAGGATATGTACCTACTTATCTACTGGTTAAAAATTAATGTACACATTTTTGGCATTGCCTTATGGGAATATCTTCTTCTGGAACTGGACTGGAAGATTTTGGAGCCAGTTAGTACTTAATTACAGTTATCTGACAGACTGAAAGATTGTTCAGTTCTTTTCATCATAGACAGTTAATGTGGTGGGGGACAAATCAGCTGAACAAAACTGTAATTGCTACATTTCTATCTAGAGTTCTGGAATCCTTGAGAAGGCATTCTTGTAGTGAAAAACACATGAAGAGAGTAAAAAAGAAATCTTCATGACATTTGGCCACATGCCATTAAAATAATCTTTTTTTTTTTGCAACTGGCTTTAAAAAGAGGCAAGATTTTTTAGCCTAGAGGAGTAACAATATATATGCAGGAGCTAAACATTACAAGTATTCAGAACTGGTGAATCTACAGAGGCAGTTAAAAAACAAAAACAAAAACAAATTTCCCATTACTCTCTGGTGTCAAGATGAATGTAATTTTTCATCTGCTGTCATATTAAAGTTCTTTGCTGGTTTATATTGTGTAACTCTTTTCTCATCTTGCTGTAGCAGAAAGTAAGAAACACTACCTGCCTGAAAACTTTATTAATAGTAATGCATCACCTATGGTATAGTCATTTTTATCAGGCACTCATTAATCAGGACATGGAGAAACATTAACAGAGTTTATGCCCTAAAAACTTAGGAAAGAGGTGAAAAATGAATGTGAGATTAATTGGGTTGTTCAGCAGGACAACATGGCAGTTAGTTATTGAACCTAGATTTCCTGCCTATTGATCCAAATCTGGTAGCCTGTACAATATGCTTCCTGTGCACTTAGATCCAGTGCTTCGTGCTGACCTTTTAAATCACAAGCAAAATCATGTGTCTGTTGCCCTGATGCCTATAACTGCTGGTGAATAGTATGCCAGACATAAATATTGCTACATCCAGCTACTGGGGGGTTACTTGAAAAAATTATTTTTGACATCTCTTTTTGTGATGCCACGCTGAAGCTGGTTACAGCATCAGAGATGCATAAATGGAGCAAGTAAATAATTCTTAGGAATACCACATACAGTGATTCCTAGTCACTGCTCTTTTCAGGCATGAGGTTACTGTTATTTCCACTTGACGGATATGGAGCTTGGTCATGAGGAGCTAGACAGTCTCACTCAAATATGCTGCCCACAAGTGACACATTTAGTCTTAACACTGGGGAATTCCATGTTCATTTTTCTCTTCTTCATTTTGCTGAACTTCTAAGTTCAAAGGATGAACTTTGCTATCTCCAGCTCCTGGGAAACTTCAGTTTCCCACAGCCTCCAGCTCCCCCACTGTTGCTCCCCACTTTGTTCCCACAGCCTGTTAGAGGAGGCTGGGAAGCATTTCTCAGATAGCTAGGGATGCTCTACAGGTTTGAGTGTCAGACCAGAGACATTAAATTAGGCAGTTGCCAGTGTGCAGCCTATGCAGGCAACAAAGCTCTGGTATAAAGCACTTTGCAACCCATAAGGATTTTTAGTGTGATACTTAAGGCTTTTAAAGGTGTGTGGCAGTCAGTAAGCCAGACAGAGAGCCAAAAGGCAGGTCTTTTTACTGCTAGTTTCATGCTGTGTTTACTGAATCATGACATCTTCTGAATTATTGGCTCCTATTTCTGTTATCCTCATTATATCCAAGGTCCTTTAAGTATATTTCACAATGGAATTCATTGGGTTGAATAAATTCCCTTACTTGAAAGTTAACAGAGTGGAGAGCAACTGTGCAAATGTCCAGCTGATCTCAAGAATGTAGGATCTATCAGATACTGGATTTTTGACTTTCACTCAAAGGAAAATGCAAGTTGGCCCAAAATTTGTAATAAAATTCTATGATACTAAAAGACTTGATCTTAATGTTGTCACTTGTAATTTGCTGTTTTATTTGAAGATTTACCAGTGTTTATTTTCAGCATATAGATCTAAAGACATTTCTAATCAGAAATTAATTTTGATTAGAAATCAAGAATGGACTTTTGATGTGTTCCACTGCTTTCTGACAAAACTTACACACTGCTGATTTTAAATTGACCTGGAGTTTAAGCAAGAAAAAAATACAAAAATGCAGATTTATTTGGAATTTGCTGGTTTTCAGAACAGATCCCTGAGTCCAGCACATATAAGCTTTTGACTATAAAATTCTGAAGTACTCAGGACTGAAAGAGATGAACTACATCATCCAGAAGCATCACTAGAATATATATTTACCCCCTCTTCTCTCATTTTGCAGGTTTAGGATGCCCATCTGAAAATACATGTCCTCTTTGTGCCCCTGAACTGCAGTGCAACAGGGAGATAACTTAGTACAGGATTTACTACAGAATTGTTTTACATAAAACCTCTTTAAAAGTAAGAAAATCAGTAGCAAGAAATACAAGTAAAGGGATTTTTGAATGCTGTTTTCTCAACTAATGTTTTAGTTTACAACAATTTATGCTGTGTGCTATACTGTGCAGTGTTTATAGCAGAGCAGTTAGTATTCGTCTCACTTCGTAAAGAAATGGGGACAAGTGGGAGAAAGGAGAATAAGAGGTGTCTATTCACAAAATTTTTGAATGACAGGATTATTAGTGCTGCATTGCACCAATTTTTACTTTTTATTACCCAGAAACCAAAATCCGACAATTTATATAACTCCAGTACCAAGCTTCGTATTTTTTAGTCCAGATGTAGCAAAAAACTGCAGTGGGCTGTAGCCAAAGAAGGTATTTTGATGCTCATATTCTAGTAAATCAAAATTTATATTCCTCAGGTATCACACATGAGATCTCTGTGGTAGAAAACATCTCTACCAGTAGATGAGTTACACTGAGCAGCTGGCCGGCAGAGCAGAAGGAATATACTCTCCATCAAGTGTCATCCTGGCATGAGAGTGCACAGGAGACAGTACTGTCCATTTCAAATAGGAAGAACTGACGAGCACAACGAGCAATAGAATTTCACTAGAACATAATATTGCCATTTTCAGAGTAGAGAATAACTTCAGAGGTATTTGATGCTCTGAACTACTATAGATACTGGGTGCTCTTTTTATATGCTGCTTATTAGCTACTTGGCATCTGCATTTTTTTTAGAGATAATTCAGAGGTAAGCAATCACTATTATAGATAGCCCTTGGTATACTAGATGACAGTTTTTCCCGAGTGAACACAATGTGAAGTGTCTCCAAGAACAGCAGTAAGTCATGAGATGAATAGATGTGTAGAGACTGAGATCATTATTAACTTTCAAAAAGAAGATTTGAATCTTTGCCAGCAACTGCGAGACTAAAAAAACCAAATATCTCTGCTGAATGCATTAAGGTCTGTAAATTTCTGACAACTGACAACTATATACTAGATCTGTCAAACTGTATCTCCAAATTATTTTCCCTCTTCTATTTGAAAAGTTTCGAGTTTCCTGACTCACTAATTCCCAATGGAAATATATAACGAACGTAAGGGTTGTTTATCGCTCAGTTTGTTAAAAGATTTTCACAGAGCCTTGTTTGAAATATGAAAAAGTTCCCTCTAAGCCCCTAGTAAATAAATGACAGTGTTTTTGAAACATAACAAAATTGTGCCAAGTTTCTTGGGTTTGTTTTTAGTTTTTAAGTTTTTTTTTTGCTGTCATCTTGATTTGAGAAAACAATTGATCTGAAGCACAATTGGTAAATAATAAAATCTCAATTTTTTAAAAAATGGAGTTTTGAGCTATGTGCATTACACACGTCTTCAGGAACTCTCTTTAGGTAGAAAAAGATGGATTCACAGAAATCTGGCTGTTGACATATTTTGTTGACAAACTCCAAGATTTACCTGCTTGGAGTTTCACCATGCTGTTATCTATTGCTTAGTTTATTAAGGCTAAGCAAGTCACAGGGGTCTTCTAACATGAGAAGATGTTAATTTTCAGTGTGAATTATCACTATCTGATTTCCTATTAAGATTTAGAACTTCCTTGATTTTTCTCATTTTATTGGCATTTCTATGCTATGAATTTAGCAGATTCATATGCATGAGGCATGACCCATGCTTCTTTGTATACACATCTTCTTTGTATCCACAACACTACTATTCATACAGTGCCTTTGCAGAATGGTCAGCACCTCTGTAAAAACTTACAGCACAGTGAGCACATTTCATGCACTGTTATCCAGTAGAGCAACTCCATTCCCTGTTTGATATTCAGTCACAGAAGGATATAGGTTAAACAGTTTAAGTGTTGTTTCATGTTAGCCAAGAGAACTAGGTGGGAACATTTAACTGATGCATATTTTTCTTCCAGGCTCTCTTCTGTTAGGTCAGAAAGTCTACGTCTAGAAAGATCCTGTTCTTGCTAAGATTAAACACTGTGCAACCCACAGATAGTTGTAAAATCTTGAAGGAAAAGCAATTGTACTGACTGCTGGTGAAATTAAATATTCCTTGCTGTCTCCATGGGGAGGGTGAAAAGCATATTTAAGTTCTAAGCTACCTGACCTACAAGAACAAGCTTTGGAGGACCTATGTGAGTAGCAAAATATTTTTGTACTAGTGTGATTGTCACTCACACTCAGTTTTGACTTTTCTCTCTATTCTGATCTATATTAGTCTTGAATCTGCATTTATTCATTACAATACAAACACATGGATTCAGTGTGGAACTGAATAAGATCACAATGAACTGAAAATATCCTATTGATTGTGAGATGGGGGAGATTGATGACTCAGAGATAGCTGTTCCATGCTGAAGAGTTATTCCTCGTGGTATGAAAACTTGTGTTTCATAATATGGTATTCCAGAGGCATAAAATAAGAGGATTATGTTATCTTTGCTCCTTGTCATGCTTTGGAACAAGTGGAAAAGTTTAAGGAAGCAAGGAAAATGGAATGGACTTTCAGACTGGTTTTGGATGATCACAGAGGTATTCAAACTCTTGATAATCACCCATTTTCTTAGTCTCTTTTAAAGTTAAATGCCAATGTTCCTTGTCAGCTTTTACAGTGCCACAAATATCATGGAAGGAGACACATTTCCATTTGTACTAAATAAATTCTAATCAAGACCTTGATTATCATAGAAAATACATTTGAAAGACAAAAGTGAAAGACTAAACTGTACATCTTTAGTAGTCCTATATAAGAGGCTGAGCAAACAAAATAGCTGTAAACATAAAAATCAATGTTTAGGACACTGAGATGTATTTCTCATATCTCCTTTTTTATCAAGTAATTTCCAATTACAGTGAACAAACCAAACATATTTAATGTTTCTAGGATATCATGCATAAAAAGAAAACTTAAACCAGTCTTAGAACATTCAAATGCTTCAGGTTTTGCACAAGCTACTGCATATGCTGCAAAATGCACATTATATACCTAAACTTCATCTTCATCATTAAATAAAAAATTGCAGGTGAAGAGAAAATACACAAAATTATTCTACTGGACCAACTTAATTTTTCCAAATCTTTTATCAGATTTATATTTTTTTTCACTTATTGAAACTCATAATACGGGAAAATTCACATCATAATTGTATTGAAGTTTTGAGAGAATTGGGCTGCTATGCACAATACAGAAACAGAACTAGTTTGAAACCACCAGTTAATTATGTACCTTATATTACTTATCTGAATGTGGCAGTTCAGATCACACACTGGTGGAACTACCCACCATAAGAGACCTCTAAAGGTCACCTAGTTTGTGGGTGTAAATCTTGTTGTAAAGGATTTCTGAGCTAGACTAGCTGCTGGGAAAGCTTTGAGATAGCAGAGGAATGTTGCTGGGAAAGT
>JASSUY010020236.1:1770-13469 GCA_032466535.1 Forpus xanthops
TGGGCTGCCCAGGGAAGTCGTGAATGCTCTGTTACTGACACTATTCAAGGCCAGGTTGGACAGAGCCTTGGGTGGCACGGTCTAATGTGAGCTGTCCCTGCCCATGGCAGGGGTATTGGAACTTTGGAACTTGATGATCTTAAGGTCCTTTCCAACCCTAACTACTCTATGATTCTATGATTCTAAATTGTTTGTAGCTGTAGCTCTTGGTATAATGAATCGGACTTTTATGCATGAATAAATAAATAAATAAATAGATAAATAAGTTACTATAAGCCCTCAGGCATCCACATTCCACTCACAAAAAGTGGGTAACTTTCTGCTACAGGTATCCATGGTTCAAATGCAACAGCTGCAATTTTCACCATATGTAGAGCTTCAAGGAAAGATTTGCTGATGGAAGTTGAAAGTACAGAGGAGTCAGTCTTCATATGAATTAACAAAAGCAACTATTTCTTTATTAGCCAGCTAATAATGAAACTACCAGCAACTGAGATGCATTCAGCTAAGGGAAAACACTACAACCAACTACAACTTAAAAAAGATACAAATCTAACATAAAAAATATATAAACCCAAAAATACATTCATATTTGTAAAAGCTTGCATCAAATGAAGTAAATTTCTGACAGACCTGCTTCTGCATGGACTGGATTGCAGTTACCTATGTGCAACTAACTGCTTACCTGTGGAAGGCAGCACCATGTCCTAAAAGCAATTCTTTCAGAAAAACAAAATGTAGCAACTTGTTTAGTAGTCTGCCATGGGCAAGCAAATTTAAGCTCTTCTACAGAACTGTGAAATATTTAACATTCAGAACAGCTACTAAACATCATAACCTGACAATGTTTCTTTGCTTTCTGGATTGCAATATATACATTTGTGGTGGCTCATCATTTCTCCTGATACATAATTTGCAGTGCTTACAGAAACTGCAAATAGGTCATACAGAAAAGGAAACTTATGTGTGCAAAACATACTTGTTTTCCTAATTTGATTTCTTAAACTGGTTTTCAGGGTACAGCTCAAGGCTCACTATTTTTACACGTAGCTTTGACTATACCTAGTGCATTAACTGAAGGGCTGCATTATTGACATAGTAGTGGGGATACATAGTGATCGATTTTATAAGTCAAGAAGTCTTATAAACTCAGTATGTGTAGTGCCTATAGAATCTTCTTGATTTTCCAGAAAAAAAAAAAAAACAACAAAAAAAAAAACACAGCAACTAATATTTATCAGAAGATAATACAGAACTTATTTATCAAAGCCATTAATTTAATGTAACTTTAACTCACTCAACCTTCAAGGCAGTTAAGTGTGAAAGACACCAAACTTTTGGAAAAATTCTCAAATCAACAATATTCAGATCACTCAAGTATCAATTTTACGTCTAAAAAGACTTCTTCAGTTAAACTGAATTCTTATGCAACAGTGAAAGGCACTAACAAACAACTTCTAAGTAGGTTACAGACAGAAGCTCTTGTATGCAGCTACTCATACTATTAAATTCTTAGCATGACCCCTAAACCAGCTCCGACTTGTGCCAACCAGAACAGTCCTACATAGTACCCAAGCAACATTTATGCAGCAGCTCGGGAAAGGGACTGTCCTCAGCAGGTTGGATGCATGAAGCCTTTGAGTGAAGGGAGAAAACAATGCACAGCTTTCCACCCTAGATTGATTCTTGGCCTGTTGTACTTGCTTTCTAATACAGCTGCTACTAGAAAACATTATGATTGGAAAATCACTACCTTTACCAGGAAACACTACAGAGAAGCACTTCAAAATGCAAATGTGCATAGGAAGATGACCAGTTTTCCACAGAAAGTCTCCACACACTCTCATTTAACACAAATGAGAAAATTTCTACTGGTTTTGAATTAAGTCAGTAGTACTATGCTGATTTCCAAGTGCTGTCAATACGGCCCTCTGCTTCATAGTACATCTTCATTTAAGGTCTCAGCTTAAGTAGTTCTGAGAAATTTGTCTGGAAAAATCTCTTACGAACTGTGGCTTGTTTGTTGGTCTGTATCCCTAGATATAAAGGGATCAAAGACAGAAAGAAGTGGAGCTAAGTTAAAACTATAAAGCACTTTATCCATTTGTTTGTACAGAGGATCACTAAATGCAGTAAAACAGATGCTATTAAAATCTTGGGAGAACTGGTTCAGAGAATTTCACTGATAGAAGCATGATGCCTGTTTCTTCCATAGAGTAATATAATAAGAAACAAAAGCAATGAAGCTGGCCAGAGCTTTGAATAGAAGAATATGATTTTAATTTGGTAATAAAGGCAAAACACTTAAAAGTAATTGCTTTCCTCTATATTTTTAGATATCTGTGATTTAAAATAGAGTTTAAACCTCTTTTTTGGCAGCCAGGAGAGGTAAAATAACAAACCTTTTCACAGTGTTTCATATCCACTGTCCATTCACTAGCTTCCAGGCAATTGTCTCTAATTTTTTGCATTTTCAAAATGAGAATTTCCTTATCTGTAAACTTTCAGCTGAAGTCTGCCACTTTCTAACCAAACCTATATTATTCTAAATGCAGATGGATGCCTCTGTAAAAGATTTTGGAAAGAAAACTGAACCTCAGGAAAAGGGAATCTGGGCCAATAAGGGAAAGTGTTTTCTCATGCATTAATAATGCACAAATTTCCTGTGCATCTATCTCTGTATATGCAAGTGGAATAAGAAAATGCATGAAAGTTGAAAAGAACATGAGTGAAGCTTAGGTGTTTCACAATGAAAAGTATCTCAAGTGAGAAATACACCTGGGCTTCATGTGGGATCTGTAAAAAAAGACAAGGTAGGACTGCAATAGCTGGGCTATCATTATTTGACAAGTCTTTCTGTTGCAGTAACTCTTTGGGTAACTCTCCTTTGGTCAGGATGACTAGAGACTGACCTTAGAGGTTTCTGGTTACTGTGCTCAGGGAAAAGGAGGACTCAAAAGCCCACCTAAATGAGTTGTTAGAATTTTCAATTAACAACTACAGGAGCCTCAGACTGTCAGAGGATTCAGATTCAAATTTCTGACTTAAAACAGAAGAACTGAGAGCCAGACCCTTCCAAATGCGAACAAATGACCTGACCATATAACATGAGGCAGAACAAGGAAGTAAGACAAAGCTTGAAAATCTCTAAAATATTGCCTTACAAACTGCTGTGAATTTAATTTTCTTGCTTCATTTAAAAAAAAAAAAAAAAAAAGTTATTCTACTTTGAGGGTAGGAAAATTGATTCTCATTGAGAACTCCTTGAGAGAGAGATTGCTGACATTTAGTGGCATTCCCTAAACACAAATAACAGTTACACCTCCTAGGAGCTGCTTCATTTGCAGTAGCTTCTACAGCTCTACTTCACAACATCCAGGGGCAGTATTCTTTCTAGACTGTCTAGTCAGATCATGTTTGAATTTGTTTTAAAGACTGCAGTAGGAAAATACACCCTAACACTATCAAAAACCAATGAGTCCTTCTCCATCATTAGTCAGTGACTGATCTCAACTATACTAAAACACTACCAAAAAATCCTGCAGTCATATATTCACCAACCCAAATATATTCAGACTGGAGAATAAGAGTCAATTCTTATTTCAGTCACTGATCTCAGTTTGTTTTCTCTAAGGTCAGTTTAACCTGGAATATTTGGGAAGAGAATTGGTCCCCAAATTAATTCTTTTTACAAATAAGAAACACAGCAAATAAGCCTTCTCTCCTGGATTATGCAGCTGTACTCTTTAGATTATTTCAGAGTCTTAATCTAAACCTTCAGGTAGTACTTAAACCACAGCTAAAGAAGAAGACTTTGGTAACCTCCAGGCCATGGCACATATTTTCAGTGAACCACTTCAGAAGTCTAAATCCCAGACAGAATACAGAAACAGCTCAGGAAAGCACTGACTACCTTAAAACTAATTGAAGCAACAAAATGCTTTTGGGCCCTTCAATTAGAAAGGATATTAAAATCACAAAGATGAGAAACAATGAGGATTTCATTAGCCAGAAAGTATGTCACCAAGCAGAGCTCTGGGAAGACATAGCAGCAACCCTACCTCTGAGTTTTTATTTTGGAGATGATTTCTGTTTGTCACACTACAAGCAAGAAATAGGGCTAGAGACATCTGTGTATTTAGTGTCAAGTTGGATAAACCCAAAATTCCTGCAATAAATCCCTAACTGCAAAATGAATTCAAGCTTGAGCCCTGAGTGAATTTCCTTCTTGAGCCCTGAGTGAATTTCCTTCTTGTTCTGCTTCTGGCTTGCATGAAATGATGCCAAAAAAAAAAAAAAAGGTCAGTGAAATCGAGATAAATAGAAGAGCAGAGGAATGAATACACAAAAAAACTTTAAAAAATTCTTTGAAAAGTATAGAGATACTTGGCTATGCAGTGGCATTTTTCCTAAGAATCTAATAATGCATTTGCCAAGATCTAAGTTCAAACCTGCTTTGTGCTTTGTGTAATAGAGAGCTTTCAAGTTGAATGAGTTCCCAAATAAGCTGTGGGATGATCATATGAGCTAGTAGAAAGGACATAAGGAGATCAGTATGAAGGCTAAATTCGGATATGTACTGACTTTTAGTAGCATCCATATCTAATTGGTAGTTCTCCATACCGATTCACTGGGGAAGTTACAGTCAATGGGAAATTTCTGCTTCTCTGTCATTTTCTGTCTCCTGGCCTCCAGAAGAAAAGCATCTGATCAGACCTGCACAGGCTGCACTGAGGGGACAGTCTCACTCCTCAGCATGAAATGATGGAGCTGGTTCCTCCATCTGCTCTGCCACGAGAATGGAAGATGTCAATATAGGGGATGAATATTTGGAACCGTTTTCCTTGCTTTCTGAATTGCTCAGGAAGCATTTGGAGCCAAGGCCATCTGACAGATGACTGTTTTGCTCAGGTCTAATATCAGTGATCAGTATGGTGTAGTACCTAAGACACATTTCTGTGCAGAGTATCCATTGGCAAGATGATTAAAGATGCACTTGCATGTAGATCGTCCCATATATACTTTCTTAGTCAAACAGAACCATGATTATAATTAACCATCAACATATTGCAGACTTTCAAAACCTATCATATAAATGTAAAATGTAAGTTTATATTTGCATTATTTTACCAAGTTACATTAAATATTTACGGTACTATTTAAATTTATAGAGAAGATGAATAATCATTGGAAGTTGACTGCAATTCCAGACCAAGATTTTGTGTTCATAGGAAGATGAAAGAAATTCTCAAAGTAAAATGCTCTGTTTCTTTTAGTAATTGCTGAATACTAAGTCTTACACGTGAAAACACCCAGTCAAAACATCCTGCTCCACAGCTGATATAAAAACATGTACTTTGTGACTTATTCCTTGGCAGTTTCTTAATATTCTTATGTTCCACAGAATTATTAAACAACAATTAATTTCTACAGCGGATGGGTTTTTAACTGCCTAATAGAGTGACATTTTTATTACATTTTCATCCAATGTTTTTGTTAATAAAATGAGTTTTTCACCTATTGCACTGACATTACAGAATGAATTGATCCTGGCAGATACACGTGTTTAGGTGTCTGTATAATACAGTAACTTTCCCTCCAAAATATTTCATACATCTATTTCTATTTTCTGGTCTCAATAATATTTTTCTCAACAATAGAATATTACTGAATCTACATACTACCTCAGATCTGGTAATGTTCATTTAGAAAAACATCTGGTTTAAACTAGATGTGCTGGGGGAGGGGGGGATCATTTCATCCCAACACATCCAGTCACTTGCCAGCACCTACAGTAAACATTCAGAGCAATGTAGAGATATTTCAGCAGCTCCAGCCAATGAGCCGGCTTCAGTTAGAGCTCAACTCAGATGCCCCTATACCAACACCCATAGCATGGAGAACAAACTAGAATAATTAGAGATGCGTGCATGCCTATGGGGGTATGATATAATAGTCATCACACAAACATGGTGGGATGGCTCCTATGACTGGTGTGTTGGAATGGAATGTTACAAGCTCTTCAGAAAAGACAAGCCTGGCAGGCGGGTGGGTGGAGCTGCTGTTTATGTTAAGGATAGGCTGGAGAGTATGGAACTCTGACTGGGGACAGGTGAGCAGTCAATAGAGAGTTTGTGGGTCAGGTTTAAAGGGAGAACAGCGACGAGAGACATTATTGGGTGGGTCTGTTACATAGCGTCTGACCAAGAGGACTCAGTGGATAAATCACTCTATAGACAGATAGAAACAGCCTCATGCTCGCAGGCCCTCATTCTCTTGGGGGACTTCAACCACCATGATATTTGTTGGAGGGATGGCACAGCCCGGCACAAGCAATTCAGGAAGTTCCCCGATTGTGTGGAAGACAACTTCCTTCTGCAAGTAATAGAGGAGCCGAGGAGGAGAGGTGCCACGCTTGACTTCATACTCACCACCAGGGAAGAGCTGGTAGGAAATGTGATGCTCCAGGGTAGCCTTGATTTCCGCGATCATGAGGTGGTCAAATTCGAGATCCTTAGGACAGTGAGAAGGACACGAAGCAATCTCACTGACCTGAACTTCAAGAGAGTAGACTTTGGCCTCTTCAGGAACCTGCTCAGTAAAGCTCAATAAGATATAGCCCTAGAGGGCAGGGAGGCCCAAGACTGTTAGCTTATATTCAAGGATCACCTGCTGCAAGCTCAGGTGTGTTGTACCTCAAATAGAAAGAAGTGGAGCAGGAGGGCCAGGTGACATCCTTGGATGGATAAGCACATGCTGAGGAAAATTCAAAGCAAAAAAGAGGCTTATAAAAGGTAGAAGCAAGGACAGGCAGCCTGGGAAGAATACAGGGATGTTGTCTGTGAAGTTACGGACCAAGTTAAGAAAGCTAAGGCCCAGTTAGAATTACACTTGCCTAGGGATGTTAAGGATAACAGGAAGGGATTCAATAGGTACACTGCAAATAACAGAGAGACTAGGGACATCGTGGGTCCTCTCCAGAAGCTATCAGGAGAACTGGCTACCCTGGATTTGCAGAAGGCTGAGGTTCTTAATGACTTCTTTGCCTCAGCCTTCACCAGCAAATGCTCTGAAAACACCATCCAAGTTTTGGAAGGCAGATGCAGAGACTGTGAGAATGAAAATCCTAAGCCCACTGTAGGAGAGGATCTCGTTTGAGACCATCTAAGGAACTTGAATTTATACAAGCCCATGGGAACTGATGAAATCCATCAATGGGTCCTGAAGGAGCTGGCAAATGAAATTTATAAGCCACTGTCCATCATATTTAAAAAATCATGGCAGGCAGGTGAAGTTCCTGACAACTGGAAAAAGGGAAATATAACCTTCATTTTTAAGAAGAGGAAAATGGATAAGCCAGGGAACTACAGACCAGTCAGCCTCACCTCTGTGCCTGGTAAAATCTTGGAGCGGATTCATCTGGAAGGCATGCTGAGGCACATGATAAACAGCAAGGTAATTGGTGACAGCCAGCATGGCTTCACTAAGGGCAAATCCTGCCAGACTAATCTGGTGGCATTCTATGATGGGGCTATGTCATGGGCTCAGCAGCAGCAGTCATTATCCTCCTTTAAGTAGTAGCCTGTGCAGCTACTACTGGTTTTGGGTTTTGGCTTCGAACAATGCTGATAACACCAGTGTTTATAGTTATGGCTTAGAATGTTTAGGCTGACCAAGGACTTTCTTAGTTTCATGCTCTGCCAGGGAGGAGGGGAAGCTGGGAAGAAGGAGAGACAGGGCACTTGACCCAAACTGACCAAAGTACTATTCCATACCACAGCATGTCATGCCCAGGATGGAGAGCAGAGACTCGGGAAGAGTGATGGTGCAGGGGAGTGTGCCTGGCATATTCAGGACTTGGTATGAGGTGCTGGGGTGCATTGCATGGTGTGACAAGGTATCAGATGAAGATCTTTTATATTCTCTTTCCTTGTATTTTCTCTTTATTACTGGTGGTAGTAGTAGTGATTTATGTTGTACTTTAGTTACTGAACTGTTCTTAGCTCAACCTGTGGGAGTTGCATTCTTTTGATTCTCCTCTCCATTCCCCTGGGACTGGGGAAGAAAGAGAGGGGAGTGAGAGAGAGAACAAAACTGCATGGCATGAGAGGCTTTAACCATGACAGGCTATGGAACAGATGGACATGGGTAGAGCAGTTGATGTCATCTACCTGGACTTGTGCAAAGCATTTGACATTGTCTCACATGGTGTTCTTGTCTCTAAGTTGGAGAGATATTAATTTGATAGGTGGACCACTTGGTGGATAAAGAACTGGCTGGATGGCCTCACACAGAGTTGTGCTCAATGGCTCAGTGTCTAGTTGGAGACCAATAACGAGTGGTGTCCCTCAGGGATGGGCATTGGTAGCAGTCTTGTTCAACATCTTTGCGGGTGACATGGACAGTGGGATTGAGTGCACCCTCAGCAAGTTTGCTGATGACACCAAGCTATGTGGTTCAGTTGATATGTTGGAAGGAGTAATGCCATCCAGAGGGACTTTGACAGGCTTGTGAGTGGGCTAATGCCAACCTGATGGCATTTAGCCATGCCAAGTGCAACGTCCTACACCTGGGTCAGAGCAATCCCTGTCACAGCTACAGGTTGGGCAGAGAAGAGATTCAGAGCAGCTCTGAGGAGAAGGACATGGGGGTGTTGGTTGATGAGAGAATGAACATGAGTTGGCAGTGTGCACTCAGAGCTCAGAAAGCCAACCGTATCATGAGCTGCATCAAAAGGAGCATGACCAGCAGATAGAGGGAGGTGATCCTGTCCCTCTACTTAGCTCTAGTGAGACTTCACTTGGAGTACTGTGTGCAGTTCTGGAACTGTTAGAATAAGTGCAGAGGAGGGTCATGAGGGTGAGGCACTGGAATGGGCTACTGAGAGAAGGTATGAATGCTCTATTGCTGGCAGTGTGCAAGGCCGGGTTCGACAGAGCTTTGGGTGGCATTGTTTAATGTGAGGTGTCCCTCAGAGGGAGAGGGGTTGGAACTAGATGATCCTTTCCAATGCTAACTATTCTATGATTCTATGATTCCGGTGTCTTAGCCAGTAAAATCTATTCATTGGCCTCTTACAGATTTCTGTTCAGCCCTTCCACCTCCATGCAAAGGCACTCTGCTGAGTCATATCAAACTCTTGTAAGTAAGCCTCTAAAACCAGTAAAATTTGTGTTGAGATCAGTGTACCAACTATGTTCAAGTGTGAATGTTTTGCTATTAGTGTATGCATCTAAGTGGGCCCTTCCATGTCAGAGAAACTGCAGGGCCATTCTTCCCTGCTTTTTTATGTCATTGGCAGGTCTTCCTTTCAATATAAAAGTAATAGAACAAGATATTGAAAAAATAAAATCGCAAAATTATATATTCTTTGCTAAAAGATTCTACCTCATAATGCTGAATTCTGACATCAGCCACCTCACTAGTTTCTATCAGAAAAGGCTTGAAGAACAGGAATGATATTTTATGCTTCATATGCAAGAAGGAAAACTGGGGCGGCAGTGACTGTTCCATAGAGCTGAGAGAATAATTCAGTGTTAATAATTTATTTGCTGAATATAGATTCCTTTCTTCCTTTTTGAACAGTTGTGAAAAAGACTCTTCCTTTCAGCTGTGAGATGCAATGGCACACTGGGTCACCCAAGGTGAGCAAGAGGCCATAGTATACCTGCACCTATGTGGCCTGCCTCTTTGCTGGAGTCCTTGAGCACAAATCTTTGTGTGATGACCCACCTCTTGTTCTACAGCCACTTGTATACGCTGATTTGTGACCCAACCAAGCTGACAAACTCACAGGTTTGGGTCTGCGAATTCACAAAGCAAGAATCAGCAGCATGAGTCTTATAAGTGCTACAAACTGCACAGCTCTGAACAGCCTGATGAAATTGGTATGAAGAAACAGATGAATCGAGGAAGTAGAGTCCAGTTAGCTTCACCTCTGTGCCTCATAAAATCTTGGAGTGGATTCATCTGGAAGACATGGTGAAGCACATGAAAAACAATAAGGTGGTTGGTGACAGCCAGCATGAATTCACTAAGGGCAAATCCTGCCTGACCAACCTGGTGGCCTTCTACTATGGGGCTACGGAACTGATGGACTGGGTAGAGCTGTTGATGTCATCTACCTGGACTTGCACAAAGAGTTTGACATTGTCTCGCATGACATCCTTGTGCCTAAATTGCAAAGAGTTGTGGTCAATGTCTCAGTATCTAGCTGGAGATCAGTAATGAGTGGTGTCCCTCAGGGATTGGTGTTGGGACCAGTCTTGTTCAACATCTCTGTCAGTGAAATGGTCAGAGGGATTGAGCGCTCCCTCATCAAGTTCGCTGATGACTCCAAGCTATGTGGTTCGGTTGATAACGTTAGAGGGACCTTGACATGCTGGTGAGGTGGGCTGATACCAACCTAATGAAGTTTAACTGTGGCAAGTGCAAGGCCCTACGCCTGGGTTGGAGCAATCCCAGTCACACCTAGAGGTTGGGCAGAGAAGAAATTCAGAGTACCCTGCGCAGAAGGACTTGGGGGTGCTGGTTGATGAGAAAATGAACATGAGTCAGCAGTGTGCTCTTGCACCCCAGAAAGCAAACCAGAGCAGAGGGCTTGGAACTACCAACCTTAACTATTCTATGATTCTATGATTCTATGACTGCATCAAAAGGAGCATGACCAGCAGGTCGAAGGAGATGATCCTGCCCCTTTACTTTGCTCTCGTGAGACCTCACTTGGAGTATTGTGTGCAGTTCTGGTGTCCTCAACATAAGAAGGACACAGAAGTGTTGGGACAAGTCCAAAGGAGTGCCATAAGGATGATCAGGGGACTGGACCACCTAGTATATTGAGATAGACTGAGCAAGTTGGGATTGTTCAGCCTGGAGAAGGGAAGGCTGCTTGGAGACCTCATAGTAGTCTTCCAGTATCTGAAGGAGACCTATAGGGATGCTGGGGAGGTGTCATGGGTTCAGCAGCAGCAGTCATTTTTTCTCTTTTTCATAGTAGCTGGTGCAGCATTGTGTTTTTTGATTTTCAGCTTGGGAACAGAGCTGATAACACCAGTGTTTATAGTTATGGCTTAGAATGTTTGGGCTGGCAGAGGACTTTCTCAGTTTCATACTCTGCCAGGGAGGAGGGGAGGCCGGGAGGAGGCCGTGAGGAAGGGGAGACAGAACACCTGACCCAAACTGACCAAAGAGGTATTCCATACCACAGTACGTCATGCCAAGGATGTAGAAACAGAAAACAGACCCGGGACCGGAGGGGAACTGCGTGGTCGGATTTGGTATGAGGTGATGGGGGGTGCACTGTGTGGCCAGGCTTGATATCAGGGTGATGGGCGTGCACTGCTTGGTCGGGCTGGGTGGAAATTAGTTGGTGAACTCTTGTATTCTTTCCTTGTATTTGCCTTATTATTATTTCTGGTGGAGGGAGCAGTGATTTCTGTTATACCTTAGTTACTAAACTGTTCTTATCTCAACCTGTGGGAGTTGCATTCTTTCAACTCTCCTCCCCAACCCTCCGGGACTGGGGAAGAAAGAGAAGGGGAGTGCGTGAGAGCCTTAAACCACAACAGGAGGGACTCTATCCTAAAAGGATACTGGGGAGGGTCTGTTCATTTGGGACTGTAGTGAGAGAACAAGGGGTAATGGGTTCAAACTTAAACAGGGGAAGTTTAGATTGGATATGAGGAAGAAATTCTTTACTG
>JASSUY010020244.1:4691-27315 GCA_032466535.1 Forpus xanthops
TACAAAGCCATCACACTTAACATTACTTAAAATTGATTTCTAAAGGTTTATATTTTCATTTTGTAATTTTGTAAGCCTCCTTGTTTACTCTTTATTCCTCCATGTGTGGAGGAGTTTCGGCTAGGCTAGTGTCTCTCTTGTATGCATGGAGGAAGCTTTCATGGACTGATGGCTCTACTGTGGTGAGCATGGGATTAGCTAATGCAGGGTACAATTTTAGCTCCCCATCTGCTCCTGTTCCTCCATGCTCCTTTGTTGTGTGGCTACCAGCTTTTTATTAACATGGCTTAGCAAGACCCTTAAAGATTTTCTTGCACCACAGAAATGTAAGATATTAGGTGACAGAATATCTTTTGGAACCTCAGATAAAGTGATCCCTCACCACCTATGCCAAGTTAGAAATTCTGGAGTCAGCAATTCTTAAATTTCATGGACTTTGCACTACACCAGTCATATCTCTGAATGTAATAAGTGACTATATTTAAAACCTTTATAACTGAAAAAAGAACACTCTCATAACCCCATTTTTAATTAATTAATGTTTTTCAATTAGGTTACAATCAGCCAAGCTGTATTATGCACCTAAATAAAACAACTTGCTACTGGCAGCCAAGTTTTTTAAATCAGTTCTAGAACATGTCAAATATTTGCTCACAGTTCATCATATTTGAAAATTCATTCAAGTACAGAGGAATAAAAGTCTATAATTGGTTTTGAGTTTATAGTTTTTTAGTTAGTAAGATAGTATTACCCTTATTATTTCAGGCTTACCAGCCTATGATAAATATCATAAAGGAACTCATGTAGTTTATTTTAAGAAAGTGGAAAATCTCTCAAGACCTCCCCCAGGAATATTAAAGAATAGGATAGTTTATCCTCTCATATTCCAAACTAATACCTTTCTCCATTTGTTTATTACTATGCTACTGCTTAGCAGAATCTGATTTTGTTATATTTTCAGAATTTCAGACTTCACAGGCTTCTTCAACATGGTAGTACAGTTACAAAACCCATTATAGAGAACTTAATTGCTGTTAGTGTGCAATGTTTGTGATATACTTTAGTCATCAGATTACCAAAAGGCATACATATTTAATGAATTAACTGAATACAAGGTTACTAATGATTAATAGCCTTAAAGGACACAAAAAGCAGCATGCATTTTTCCCAAGGCAATATCTGCTGCCAGACAGATTTCAGAAATTGCGGGTGAGGAAGTAATCTGATGGGGCAGTGAAAGTCAAAGGAGGCAAACAGCATTCCATAAAATCATATATCAAAAAACATATTCTGTGCATTACAATTTCAACACTAACTTACCCAGAAAATTTTAATAATAGATATGTAATACTTATGCCAATTATCTGCATGCTCTTAAGGACATTTTTTACTGCAGAGTTTTATTAAGTGCGGGGCAACAAAAACACTGTTAGGGTACTCAATGTGGGATACCCAAATATCACAGTGTCTGACTACAATTTGCTTATATTTTGAAGAGGCAGAATAAAAATTTGATTTTATGTCCTTTCTAAAAGCTACACATCAGAAAAGGATTAGGCTTGATGACTGCTGAGGGAGACAGTTAAACCATGTATGGTCTGTTCCTCTGCTTATCAGAAACTGAACATACTTACATAAGCAAACATCCTGATAGCATGGTCAGTTAGTAACCAGCTCTGGTCCCACGTTTGAAACCTTCAGCTGCCAGTGGCTTTTAATCTTCTGTATCCTTACTGCATTGGTTTCGGGAAAGGGTACAGTGGGAAATAAAATTGAAAAATTGCAGTGAGAACAATAGTTTGTTAGGTTTTCAGGACACTTTTACTGAAAAAAGGACTACCTTGAACTAAACTAAATAGTGGGATGGATACAATATTCATTGCTATGTAACAGTTGGGTATGAAGGCACATACACTGTTTTTTGCCTGAAGTCCCAGTGATACTGCACTGTGAGTGTCTGATGGTGCCATTTTACTGGCACTTACCCGTTTGTGATGCTATTGATTAACATTCAGTGTGGACTAGTTGGAAAAGTGTATTAGATATGAAATGAATAACAGATTAAATATAGTGATAAAGCATGGGTTTTAAGTTCCTGACTAGCAGTTGCTCTGACAGAAGAAATTTGTCATTTGCATACACCAGGCTATTTCACAAAACAAGAATAAAAACATAAAGAAAATGATCTTGGTAGTTCTGGAAAGTCCATTACCCAAAATCACTCATATAGTATGAAGGAGAGACATAAACAGTTGTAGAAAGCCAATCTTCTGTCTGAGAATAAACAGATCTAATACAGTTGACACAGAGCAAATGCAAAATCTGGCCTTCAGTCTTATGTGCTATAGGATAACTAAAATGAAGTACAACAAAGATTACATAGCAATTAATAATTGTGACTTAAGAAAATAGCAACTCTGCCGGGTTCAGAGACTTAAATATTTATTTTCCATGCACAGGAAGGAGTTCTGTCAGGTGATCTTATTATCAAGTGGCAGGTCCTGCTTTCCTTCTCACTGGCATTAATGTTGAAGCATTTCTATTTTGATATTCCATGTGTTTCTACATGCCTCAGATAAGAGTTTGCCCACAGAAGCAGAGATTTTTTCTTGCATATCACCTAGGTGATAAACAGTAAGGATTTTTTTTGCAGAGGGAAAGCTGATTCTTGTTGATAGTACGTAAGATAAATGAGGGGAAATAAGTAAACACTATTGAAGGGTTCTTTGTTTTAAGCAGACATTCCATTTACCATGTAGGCAAATACAAATAAATGAATAAAAAGAAAATTCTTTTTTTTTTTACCACCATGTCAATTTTAGTGACAGAGGAATATTTAACATTTGCTTTTATGTGCTATGGCCAGCACTGGATGAATCACTACTTTTTTTAAGGCTGATGTAATACTTCAAAATAGAGCAATTATTATTTTTTGAGGCTTTTGCATTTTATCTTTCCTCATGTTTAGGCACCCATGTAGAGCATAAATAAGCAAGTATGATTCAAGGGTAGGATAAAAAAGAATGAAATATCAAAAATTGAAATATTAATATTACTATGATTTAGAATGCTAAACAATAGTTTATAAGAGAACAGAATAGAAGAATGTTGAGCATTATATAGTTTTGAGTAAAAGCATTGAAACAAGGGATATTTTATTTTATGCAAAACTGCACACATACGCACACATATGGAAACACAGAGACTGGGCAAGAGACTGATTAATACCGTGCTGAAATGCAGTAAGTTTGAGTATCAGAGGTTCATAGATGTTAGAAATGGAAAAGATCACTTAGGTCAAGGAATCAGTTTCTCCAGTCAAAGAAAATTACTTTTTATTACACATTCTGTAACAATCTGCTACAATACCCCATTGCACCTCATTTCCCTAATTTCCTGCGAGTTTCCAGGAAATAGATTAAAATCCACAAAACAAATATTTTTCTAATGCATTTGAGAACAGAAGGCTGAGTTTCTGCATTAACTTCATGTTTCAAAAATATTTAGAGTTGATACTTCAACCACCAAGTCATGAAAAAGACAGCACATAAACAAGGTACAATTGGTCTGCAAGGTGAATGAAACACAAGATATTATAGCAAGATGTGCAAGAAGTTGCAAGAAATCTTTTTATTAGCAGAGTTCCATAGCAGAAATATGAAAATGTTGGGATGGCAGAAAGAAAGAAATTACAAGTGGCAAAGTTCAATATCTTGTGAAGTATATTTTAGCAGTAAATAAATGACTCATATCCTGCTCCTATCCAAGAGCTGTCTGTTAGACCAATGAGACTTTACACAGAGAAAGTCTAATTATGAAATTATTTCATCTCTTCTTAATTAGAAACACCTTAGAGCAACTTGAAGTGGCGACTATAGACAACCAGCTTTCCATAGATCATTGCTTAACACTTTATTGAATAGATTAAAGCTGTGTATAACTGCTGCAGTAGACTTTATGTACTGTAACACATTGAAATAATTAAAACTTGATTTCATTTATCATTAATGTGCATGTAACTGTCTACTTATTTATCTACTTATCCATATTGGCATAGGCATAATTTTATACGATGAATGTATAAGTAGAAAGAAAATAGAATATAGTTTGTTCTGCATGCAAATTATTTATGAATGACAAACTACACTAAAGCATGGCTTATTCACCATGACAAAGCATGACAAAGGTGAAGATGCACTTAAAATACTGTGCTCAATTTTGAGACCCTAACTACAAAAAAGGCACCAAGGTTCTGGAGCATGTGTAAAGAAGGGCAACAAGCTAATGAAGGATCTTGAGCCCAGGTCTTATAAGGAGCAAATGTGGGAAATGGGGTTGTTTAACCCGAAGAAAAGGAGGCTCAGGGGAGAACTTGTTGCCCTCTTCAGGTGCCTGAAAGGAGGTTGTAGCAAGGTGTGAGTCTCTTCTCCCAGGTAACAAGAAACAGGATGAGAGGAAATGGCCCCAAGTTGTACTAGGAGAGGTTTAGACTGGATAAGAGGAAACATTTCATCGCCAAAAGGGTTGTCAAGCATTGGAACAGATTGCCCAGGGAAATGGTAGAGACACAATCTCTTCAGCTATTTAAAAGGCATGTGGATGTGGTGCTTAAGTATATGGTTTAACAGTGGACTTGGCGGTGCTAGGTCAACAATTTAATTTCATCTTCCACCATCAACCTTATATTCTAAAGGAATAGAGCAATGTATTGCATCCCCCTTCACCTCTAACTTGCCAAAATAAAAAAATAGAGTTTATAGCTTAATAATTAATTTTGTATTGTATTCTAGAATAGCATGGGCTGCTAGTGTGTGTGCTAAGTAACATATTATTATGGATAAATATGTATTATTAGAAGGTGCTTCTGGAAGCACGTGGATATTTCAACTTTTATGCATCTAGAATGAATAATAATTAGCACAGATCATAGAATCATAGAATGGTTTGGGTTGGAAGGGACCTTAAAGCTCATCCAGCTACAATTCCCTGCCATGGACAGGGACACCTTCTACTTGCTTGACCACTTCCAGGGGTGGAGCATCCACAACTTCTTCAGCTAACCTGTTCCAGTGTCACACCATCCCCACAATAAAGAATGTCTTCCTTATCGATAATCTAAATCCACTGTCTTTCAGCTTAAATATGTTCCCCCTTTTCCTATAGCTGCATAATCTTGTCAATAGTCACTCTCCAGAATTCTTTTAAGCAGTAGGTACTGGAAAGCTCTACAATGTCTTCCTGGAGCCTTCTCTTCTGTAGGCTGAATAAGCATGCAACTCTCTCAATCTGTCATCATAAGAGAGATACTACAACCCTCAGATTGTCTTTGTGGCCCTCCTCTGCACTCACTCCAACAGGTTCACGTCTTTCTTATGTTGAAGGCCCCAGAGCTAAACACAGTACTCCAGATGGGGTCTCATGAGAGCTATGTAAATGAACTGAGAAATGTAAACTATCCTGAACTGACCTGATGCAATGAAAAAGGAAGATTCAATGTACTGAGAGGACAAGGGATAACAGGTTCAAATTTAAACAGGGGAAGTTTAGACTGGATCTGAGGAAGTAATTCTTTATGGTAAGGGTGGTGAGGCACTGGAATGGGTTGCCCAGAGAAGCTGTGAATGCTCCATCTCTGGCAGTGTTCAAGGCCAGGTTGGACATAGCCTTGGGTGACATGGTTTAGTGTGAGGTGTTCCTGCCCATGGCAGGGAGGTTGGAACTAGATGATCTTAAGGTCCTTTCCAGCCCTAACTAATCTGTGATTCTAAGATTCTGTGAATGGTTCCTGAAGGTTGTTCTCCTTCTGAAGGCAAAGAAAGGGCATTTAGTCAAAGCATTGTATTGAATTGGGCAAAATAATTGAATAATTTTGATTTTTTTTTATTTTAAGATTCTTGAAATTGTGGAAATCTGAAAAAGCATTTGCTTTGAAGAATTATAATGAAGTTTCAAAAGTAGAAAGTAGTTTGGATATTTCCATTTGTTACACCTGTATGCATTAATGCAATCAACAGGATTTTTTTTTTATTATTTATTCATTGGAGTGGATATTTTGTATTAATTTAAGATTAAATCAACCAGTTGTTTTTTTTTTTTCCTGAAAAGAATAAGGTGGGGGGGAATATTTTAAAACCTCCATTGGTACTTATTTACAGTAAAACTCTATAACTTTCTCTATTGCATATGATGCATTTATAAAGTACCTTATAAAAATTTTATTCAGTTGTAATCTCAAGATGCATATTTTGGCAAGATATGATCAGTGATCCATACAGCACTTTATCGAAAAGGGCATTCTTAAAGTTGAAAAGCTGAGCTGAAAAATTAGGGTTAAAAGTCACTTTTATATCTTCGTCTTGTTCTCTTGTCTGATTGTTAACATTTGCCATTTTGATCCTTGTGGCAAATTTTTCCACATGGTTATTATCATTATAGTAAATTTTTTTTTTTTCTATCCACTGTTTACTTTTCATTTCCTCGTTAATCTATAATCCCTCTACTTTTAACCCCCTAACAATACCAGAGTTTTTTTCCTGTTGTAGTTTACCACTTATGTGTAATTAAATACAAAACTCTGCCCAAATTTTTCCTACTTTTTTTCACTGCTGTTATTTTGTACCTTTTCTTGCATATGGTATTTTATGTATTCAGACATCTCTAAATCTAACCCTGTAGCCATTTATTGTATGATTGCATCAATAGAACTAGATTAAAATAAAAAGTTCAGCTGAATGAGTTCCTAATAATAAAAGGATTTCTTGATTAAAAATTTAAGGACTAAAATCCTTTGCGTAAGGAAGCCATCGCAATGCAGTAGTAGGCATAAACAGCCAGGCATGACTAGAAATTAATTCACTATTTTTTGACACTTTTGCAAGAATCATTGAATATTTAGGTGAATATTAGCAACAAAATCCCATACTAGATCTTTGCATTGGACTGGTGCATCTGCACACTTCCTGTACACCATACTTATTGGGAAATATTTAAAACTGTAATTGTCCTTTGCCTGCATTTTTCTAATTTGAGAGGGAATTCCTCTTAAAAAAAAAAAAAAAACAAAAAACAAACAAACAAAAAAAAAACAAACCAAAACAACAGAAAACTTTCGTATTTGTAAGCTGCATTTAAGGATTTAAGGCCAGTAATGATTTATATCTTTGTCTAAAAGCTAATTTAAACAAGATCCTTTAGCCTATCAGTTTTTTAAACCTGCAGCCTGCCAGATGAAATATTTATACACTAAAATAAAAGCTAAAACAAGGCCTTTTTTAATAAGTTCGTTTCTCAGTGTTTTCTGTCTTCAAATTTATAATACTTAGTTTTTATCCACCTCATTTGACATACTGCCAACTTTAGGTCATTTCTAACCTGCACAGGTTTTCTCAGCTGTCTCTCCTCCTCAAATCTGCTGTTGCATGTACAATATATTTCTATTTCTGCAATGATCATATATGGAATATAGAATTTAGTGCTTACCATTGCAGTACTGCATGTTGGCTTAGGGAGCTATCTATTTTCAGATAATGTTCAGTATAAGGCAAGTGGTATGCTTGAGTTGATGTCTGCCTCAGAATGCACCTACAGTCTTTTGGGATTCAGAATATTTCTTCTGAGGATAACCCCTGGCGGTGGAAATAAGGAAGAGGCTTACTTCTTAGTCATTGCAGAATTTGTGGTTATAGCCCAGGAAGTTGGGCACAGAGTCTGGAGGCAGGATGAGTGAGGAGGAGGAAGTGGGACTGCTTTGCTTTTTGGGGAATACTCTTACTTTTGGACTTCAAAATACTCTGACAAATCTGCACAGTCAAAATCATGATCTGTGTTGGTAAATGAGTAATTAAGCATAAAAAGAAAAAGCAGTAAGCCGTACCCAGGGCAGTCATATAAGGCATTAGGCTTTAGGCAAAAAAGTTCTCAGGTTTAGATTATTTCCTGGTCTCTGGTATCTCAGATCTACAATCTGATTATCCTTCACCAGTGTCGTTATAACATTAAATAGACAAAACTGTGCATTACTAACTAATTAATAATAAATTTATTATTAATAAAAGCCTGTACAGTTCATATTTTCCACTAAATTTAAAAAATGCTTACATCTGCTATATATATCTGGAGAGAAACAAAAAAGCATCGTTGCTAGAAGTACCTCTGCTTTGCTTCCCAGCATATTTCAGTCTTTACCTAGAAAGATCACTCTCACGTTTCAGAGGGGAGCACAGCCTCTGTGCTCATGCAACCCCTTCATCACTCATAAGATTGACAGCAGCAGCATCATTTGTGATGTCTCCTTTTTGATGTGATCTAGTGTCCAATAAGCATACAAAAGAGACCTTCAGGTTACTTCACACAGATCACTAAGCCATAAGATACTGACAACTTTCGGTTACTGTTGACCTTGGCTAAATTTGAAATAATGACCCGGAGGTGAATTGGTCTGTATCCCGGGTTGGACATAGTCTTGGATGGCATGGTTTAGTGGGAGGTGTCCCTGCCCATAGCAGGGGGGTTGGAACTAGATGATCTTAAGGTCCTTTCCAACCCTAACTATTCTATGATTCTATGATTCTGTAACTATCATTCAAAGTCACTCAGAACTTCATGACAATAACATCTTTGAAGACCTTTTAATTTGCTTGAGCATGAGTTTCTCCTCTTAAGTTGTGCTGAATGACTCTAATCAAATAATTTTGGGTTCAAGTTTTTGCTTCAATAATATCCTAAAACCCTCTGGAACTTTTCTCAATGTTTTCTATTGCTCCCATCCTCACTCAGCATCCAATGTGAAAGTTATTTATATTTGATAGCTATTTTTGTGACCCTTTCAGTATTTTGATTTCCAATTACTAGTTTTTAAGAATCAACCCTGCAATCAGAGTATATGCTAAAAGACTGATCAATTGCTAGTTTTTATTTAATTGTGATGTGTCTGCTGCCTGGAACTATGTTAAGGACCTCAAATATAACATCAAAAGAATGGAAATACAGCTACAAAACACTCTTTTCTGAGGCTGGATTCTGTACATAGCAATTGATTTTCTTCTTCACTAACATACATATAACTAATCATTTGTTGCCTTGTCTTATTATATTGCTTATTTCTTATCCGTGTGTCATGGTTTAAGCCCAGCTGGCAACCCAGAATCATGCAGCTGCTTGCTCACTCCCTCTCTTCCTCCCCCACTCCCAGAGAGATGGGGAGGAGAATCGAAAGAATGAAACTCCCATGGGTTGAGATAAGAACAGTCCAGTAACTAAGCTATAACACAAACCACTACTGCTGACACCAATAATGACAAGAGAAATTACAAGGGAAGCGAATACAACCACTCACTACCCACCAACAGATACCCAGCCTAACCCAAGCAGTGATCTAGTCCTTCTGAGTACTTGCCCCCACTTTATATACTGGGCATGACATGCTGTGGTATAGAATATCTCTTTGGTCAGTTTGGATCAGGTGTCCTGTCTCTACTTTCTTGCGGCTTCCCCTCCTCCCTGACAGAGCATGAGACTCAGAAAGTCCTTGGTCAGACTAAACATTACTGAGCAGCAACAGAAAACATCGGTGTTATCAGTGCTGTTCCCAGGCTGAAAGTCAAAATCCCAGCACTGTACCAGCTACTAAGAGGAGAAAAAGAGCTGCTACTGATATCCCAGGGCACCATGAAAACATATGAAAGCTGTTCCTGGTGCCTTAATAATGAGAGGTTTTGATTACTACCACTTTCAACTTCACCTCTTTTGCTACATAGATGGTAAAATGTGCATGATTTTATTTTTCATTAAAAAATATACCTACTTGCAACAGAAACACTCCTAGAATTTCAGAGAAACACTGAAACTGATTAGTATCTGAGACAGCACAAATGGTAAAAGGAATCATTCACCATTACAGAGTATACTACAGGGTATATAGCTGAGTATACTATTTTCCAAACTCCCTCAATGGACTATTGAACATGCAGTGACAAAGTCCCCATTGAAGTCTGATGTAGTTTCATGGATTACATAATACTGATATGAAGTTAGATATTTGGAGCATTGAGGTGCTACTGCATTGGAGGCAGCAAACTTGCTTGGCAGTACTGCAGACTTCTATGAGCATATTGCTGGTATCCCTTGCGCAGTAGCTGATCCTTGTTGATAGACCTGTTTACAGTAAAGCCACTCTGCAGGTCCCGAAAAATCACCTCAGAAGACCCCATGGTTAAGATATTAACACACAAAGCATGCACTGAATCAGACAGTCCAGCACTCAAACATGGACTGATCCTCTGATTTGATACAGGGTTCTTAGATGCTGGGGCATTCTCCAACTCTTCCCACTTACAGACCTAGGCAGAAATTCTAGGTGGAATGTGAGAAAACTTTTATGAAGCTTTCATGAATGCTAGATATGCTCCCTGTCTCCAAAACCCTGTAAGCTGCTGTGTTAAAGTACTATGCTTAGCATTCATTTAAACAGTGAGTTCTTTTTTAGAAAACATCCTTTTGAACCATAGCAAAAATAAAAATCTTTCTAGATAAGTCTACATTACTGAAGTGGCTATTGATCTTCAAACAAAGATGGTTTCAGGAAAGAAACAGGCCCCGCTGTTTGCCTGGGCCCTCAATAAACTTGGCCTATTTGAGGAACTGGAAAAGTTTAAAAGATCTTTACATAAAATTCTCAGCCAGTTCTCTCAGCACTTTTATTAATACTGCAGTTGAAGCAATGTGTTAATGCTTTCATTCATCGCTGTTGCTGAATGGCAAGATAGAAAAGACAAATTCTTTTGAGGATGATGACAATTGCTTGCACAGTCTAGATTTACTTATGAGTCTTTCCAAATTTTTAAAACATCCAAGGAAGGACCTACTTAATGAGGCCTGAATCATAAATATGTATTTTTCTCTTATCTCGATTCTGACAAAGCAATGAAATTATGAAACCTACCTTTGCTAATCTTTATAAGGCTTACATTACATTTAAAACCTTCTGCATTTGGCATTCAGCCTGACTGAACTTTGCTAAGCAATTTATTTTTAATGTAAACCTGACACACACACATGAAATGAATCTGGCATGCCATGTAGTTGATGTGCATCTAGCAATACATACAACAGGTGCACATCATTAAGAAATAAATACTGCCACTGAAACAACTAGGCTTTATGTAATTCAAGGGAAACTAAAATATTTGCATCAACATTTGTGGGATATTTTTAATACTTTATGTCAATGATTTATTTTTTTTTTCCCATGGTTCAGATGCTCTGTAGTTTCATGGTTGTGTTGGAATTTGACTCTAATTTCAATTATAGATTAATTGCTAATATGGGGCATTGGCTTAAGAAAAAATACAGCACTTCAACTTTGTAATGTTACTAACCAGTTCCTTGAAGCTGTAATGGACTGTTTGACTCTATTTCTCCTGTTCTTTTTAACAGTGACCAGTTTAGATTTTCATCAATGATTGAACTCTTAGCTACATTTTCTAACAATAATTCTATCTTCTGAATGAGTAATGTGAGATTTTGGCCATTATTTTTTTTTTTTTTTTTTTTTTTTTTTTTTTGGTTTAGAAATAACGCTATTTCCTCTTTTTGCAATAAGACAGTGTTTACAAAAGCCTGCATTCCTGGCAGCAGTGAAGCAGAAGGTACTGATGCTATTAGGGTTGCTGCTGGGGGGAAATTTTAAGACTGAAAGATATAAAAAAAAAAAAAAAAATTACAGAAAATAGCCTAAAGAAATAGGGAGAGATTGGATTGTCTGTTAGTTTAGGCTGTTTCTTCCATACATGAGTGAGTTTCTGCAGGGCTAACAAATGATTGATATCCCATTTCTTTCCTTATATAATTGTTTTGATGCTGACCAAGTTCTTTAGAACCATCACATAGAGCTCAAACGAGCAAAGGAGAAGTCTTCAAAACTGCCACACAAATGGCAGAACAGTCTCAGAAGTCTGACAAATAGCAAAACAAATGCACTTTATCAATATTAACTAGACTGGGGGGTCTGTGAATCCTATGATACTGTCTATAAATAAGTATCCTACATTCTGAAAATTGTGCCCTCTAAAGGTGCAATTCAGTTGAATAAATCACCTCAATCGCTGGAATCAAGTAAAAAGAGGAAACGTATTCTCTGATCATGTGAAGTGGATCAATATCAATCTTACTTTAGTTATGCAAAGATCCTTAGATAAAAATATAATTCAGGGCATCTTCAGTTGATTTCCTTACAAAATCAGTATCCTTAGTGGTGATACTGATCTATCCAATCAAGCTTTCCTTGATAATTTGCATATTATTTCTACTATAAATAGTTTGAACATCTGCAGCAGTAATTTATAACACTCATATTTATATTATTATTTATAGTACTTTTTATTAGTTTAGCACTGGTATTATAAAAAAAGAGTCCACTGAGATGCACTGGAGAACTTAGAAAGTAAGAAAGTGGTGCCAAAAATATATTTGACCAAGGGGAGAGAGCACAAGGTAGTAAGGAAAGCATGATTAAGACTAGATCATGGATTAACTCTATAGAATTAATACAGCTAAGCATTAACCACCTTTTTTTTAAATAGTGGAAATGGAATTGTGTTTTAGTATAATATTGAAATTAAGATATGAGGTTTTTTTTTTTTATTACTTCAATTTTCCTTCCTTTTATTTTTTTTTTAATAAAATTATAAGAAATTTCTACTAGTGACAGTCCCGTTTTTGCTTGTCTATCATAAAATCATAGAATAGTTAGGGTTGGAAAGGACCTTAAGATCAGCAAGTTCCAGCCTCCCTGCCCTGGGCAGGGACACCTCCCACTAAACCATGTCAGCCAAGACTCTGTTCAACCCAGCCTTGAACACCGCCAGCAATGGAGCGTTCACAACTTCCCTGGGCAACCCATTGCAGTGCCTCACCACCCATACAGTAAAGGATTTCTTCCTTATATCCAATCTAAACTTCCGCTCTTTAAGTTTGAACCCATTACCCTTGTCATCAGTGCAGTTCCACATGAAAAGACCCTCCCCATCATCCCTATAGGCCCCCTTCAGATACTGGAAGGCTGCTATGAAGCCTCTCTTCTCCAGGCTGCACAACCCCAACTTTCTCAGCCTATCTTCATAAGGGAGGTTCTCCAGTCCCTTGATCATCCTCGTGGCCCTCCTCTGGACTTGTTCCAACAGTTTCATGTCCTTTTTATGTTGAGGATACCAGAACTGCACACAATACTCCAAGCGAGGTCTCCCAAGAGCAGAATAGAGGGGCAGGATCATCTCTTTCAACCTGCTGGTCACTCTTCTTTTGATGTAGCCCAGGATATGGTTGGCTTTCTGGGCTGTGAGTGCACACTGACAGCTGATGTTCATTTTTTCATTTGCCAACATCCTCGAGTCCTTCTCCACAGGGCTGCTCTGAATGTCATCTCCGTCCAACCTGTAGCTGTGCCTGGGATTACTCCTAACCAGGTGTAGGATCACTCTCTGAAAAGTACTGTATCTGAATCTCCATTGCTTTAAGGAGTTGTTTCTTATGCTAAAAGGACAATGTAAATGTCTCAGACAATCATGATTTTAAAGGGTTTTTGTTTGGGTTTTTTTTTTTTTTTTTTGTTTTGCTTTGTTTTGTTTTTTGTGGGTTTTTTGGTTTTTTTTTTTTTGAAGATGTATAAAGCTTGGAACGGATTTTTTTTTCTCACTGTGTGAGTTCAGATCAGACAAGACTTTAATAAAATCACTGGTTTCACTTCTATATAAAAAAAAAAAAAGAAAATGAAAAGAAAAAGTGAGAATAAAATTAGAACTTGTATATCTTCCTTGTAATTGATACATATTGAGAGTATGTACTAAGTAAACAAAGTAAATTTATTCTACTCATCTGATTTGAATAAAAAATGTTTCTGTGATATTTTTAATGCTAAAAACTTTAAATTTACTTGTCAAGAGTTAACAAACCAAGAGATTTCTGTGCAATAAAAATTTACAGAATGAATAGTGGCCTGCTATTCTGACACTGATGGTAAAATTATTATAAGAATAGAGTATATTATTTTCTCCTATTTGATGACTGCAGGCATTTTTATCTTTCTTATATGCTATGTAATAAATAAGAAGTCAATGTTAGCATAAACTGGTAAAACAAGCTTTGCAGTATAGGCTGTCAAGCTTTTCAGGAGCTGGACTTACCAGTTTTTTATGGGCTGCTTCTCCACTTGTTCATGTTTGAGTACTAAAATTGCTGGATCATTCCTCAGCCTGCCTTTTTTCTAAACTCATGAGAGAATAGAAAAATTATTCTCATGTCTATAAAATTTATAAACCTCATATTTTAAAGGACAAATTTTCACTTTTACTCTTTATTTTTTTTTTTTAAATATAAATAAAGTGATAACATAAAAAAAAAAAAAAAAAAAAAAAGCCTTTCATAATCAGTATAGAAATTAAAATTCCTTAGAGATGTATTTATAGATTTAATAAAAATTATTGGCCATAAAATAAAAAAATACTATAAATGGGGAAAGTTCTTGTCTCAGATGTGCAACAATTAGTACTGGGGAAGATAACATGGGTGTGGTGACTGTGTTCTGCTATGGCCATTCACAGCCTTGGAATAATTTCTTTAGAAATGGGAAAAGTCAAAGATTGCTTCCAACTGTACAGTGGTATGTGAAGGATGATTACAGAAAAAAATGGGGTTTGAACAAAAGAAAAATTAAAAAAGAAAATGGTACCTCTATATCTTACTAGATACAATGGCTGGGAGAAAATAATTATATTTCGTAAAATTTTTCCATGTCTATAAATATATTTTGAAATGAAATGTGTTGAAAAATCTATTTTGCAAGGGACTAGAAGTAGGAAAGAATGGGGGAAATAAAAAAAAAGAAAAAAAATAAACAAAAACAACCCATCAATATGTATTTGTGAAGTGTTTTGGCTCCCAGATAGCAGATTCAATCAAAAGCATCTGACAAGCTCCACATTGGAATCTTCTGCTTGTCAGTGAGAGTACTGTGAGAAAGAGAACAGTTAATCACTTCAGATTTTCAGAAAGTCCCTCCTGATGTTCAGTTAAGGAAGTCTGCTGCTATGATTTTGTTCCAGGAGCAAAGCCTAGGAAAAATCACAAACTCTGTCTAAATGCAGACTTAGAAGCTGAGACTGAAGACCTGGAGACTTGGAATCTATTCAATTTAGATTCAATATATTTTCTTGGATGCAAGTGTCTCCTCAGGTATTTTTAGGAGAAAAAAAGAAAGTTCCTGGGAGAAAAAAAAAGGCTTATACAAATGCAACCATTGCATGACCCTTTTGTCTTCTTGGATAAGTAAGTATCAGAGAGAGAGGGAGAGAAGGGAAACGCGGAGATGGAGATAGGAATAAAAAGCAAACTGACTTATCCAAATATAGAGACTGGCCAGATATGCATTTGACACTTTATTTCTGTATAGAAATGGTAAAGAAAATTCAGAGAGTCATAATATATGTGAAGCAATGTTGAGAACTGCAGGCAATCTGTACAGTGTATTCCAGCAAATGCAAGGTGAATATGTGTGTATTAGTCCTTCAGCCCTGTTGTCAACAAATCACTCTGTTGGTACTCAGATTTGAGACAGCTTTGTTTGCAGATGCCTGGGACACACGCTTTCAACTCCCAGTGTTTCTCCCATCACAGTGCAAAGGGATCTGAGGGTCTGAGTGACTTTTTTTCCCCAAAATAGGATGTAGGTTTTTTTTGTTTGTTTTTTTTTTTTTTTTTTTTGTGTGGGTTTTTTTTTTTTGTTTTTTTTTGGTTTTGGTTTGGTTTGGGCTTTTTTGGGGGTAGGATTGTGGTTTGGTGTGGTTTTTTTGGGGGTTTTTTTTTTTGTTTGTTTCCTTGTTATATCTTTTTGTTTATGTTTCTGCATCTATCTGCCCACCATGAACAGCTGACAATGAAAACACAGTGCTGCAATTCAATGCTCCTTTCTGCTATCTGTGCATTTTCTTTTAGAAGGAAGTTTCTCTTTACTTCTGGACATTAACAGGTTTCTAAGATATGCAGCTGTATTCCAACAGCAGGCTGTAATCTTCTGGAGCTTATCTGAATGTTTTTTGATGCGTAGTAGTAGTTCTTCTGCATTCATAAATATCTTTCTGTCATTTCTTTCCTAATCCAAAGACCCTCTCAGTATACTTTCTTTTCTGTTTTCCATTCTGCAGGATGCAGACGGCAAGGCAGAGAGATAGGACTTTTTAATTCTTTCTGCTTTTTAACAACTACAGATGAAAAGCCACGTGAAGAGTAGCCTTGTGACATAACATGAAATTACTGGAAGTCCTTTCTAACCCTAATTATCCTATTCTAATTATTTTATAATCCTATGAAGTGTGCACTCACACAATGTGAAATAACTACTATCCTGTAACATGCTTCCCAAACTATAACCAAAATAAATCCTATATCCTATAATGTGTCTTCTAAACTGTATCCTAAATCTATCCTAAAGTATATCCTAAAATTTGTTTTAAAAAGACATAGTAATAAACTAACAAACATAGTTATAGTAACAATGATAGTATCAAGATCAAGAGGCCAGCTCCCGACCTGGGGGGATGCTCCAGCTGGTGAGCTTTTGCTGGTGGAGCTGAGGAGTGAGCCAGCAAGGCCTCCTGCAAGGGCTGGGATGGGTCTAAGGGCACTGCTCTGGCTCCAGGCCAAGGTAGTGGAAACTTCCATCCAGAACAGAAGGACATGGTGGCTCTGTCCTCACCACGGCCAAGGTGGTGCTGGGGCAGCAGGGTGGAACTCCAAGCCCAGGCAGCAGAGCTCACCTGGGGAATCCAGAGTAGTAAATAGGCACCTACAGCGGCAGAGACAGAAAGCGCTAATGAAGCCATAAGGGCAAGAGCAGGCAGGACTTGGCTCCTGTTTTTTGTTTGTTTTTTTTTTCGTAAGTATGCTGTAAAAGAGGTCATTGCTAGCACAAGAGAGAGGCTCCTTTCTGATTCCTTACTGGCAGCTACAGTGCTGCTTTGGTAGCTTCTCAAGACATGTCATATCATCAGAGCATGGGAAGATGACAGAGATGTGCAGTGCCCCCTTGCCAGGTAGCAGAGCTCTGCAGGGAGCCCTGGGAAGCTGGGATATGGTCCTTTCCAAACCCCAAGCAGCAGCATCCCTCACTCTGCCATCCTAAAATCACAGGTTGGCAGGCAATGCTGGTGTAGAATGTTTCTACTGAGATACATGTTCCCCTGAAGGCAGGACCACCCTGTGCACCTCAGGAATGTTTCCTATATTCAGAGCTTGGAAAAAAGATAGAACACATATCTGGTGCCTTGTTCTTTCCCTGCTTGAATTTCTTCAGTTGCCTATCCCTGAGAGCTCAGTTCTGCTCTTCTTCTGGCATGGTGGCCTGTTGCTGCCCTCTTCCCAGGTTGCTCTTCGCTTCCTGGTGTTGTGGGAAGAGCCTGGGAACCTTTCCTTTCAATAGTATTGTTACACAGGTGAAGCCATGATTACCTAGAACCAAGCAAAGCCAGGCACTTTTACCTTTTGTCCCTAGAAAAGCTCTGTTTTTCACTCTCAGGAGCAATGGGAGGCAATACAAATGTGTAGGTTAGCAGGGGGCAAGGACATCCCTGCACAATTTCTACTCTAGCTCTAAAAGGCACATCCCTTGGATGGGTTTGCTCAGCTCAGCTGAGTCAGTTGTGGTGGGACCACCTCACAAAGTCAGTTGGCCAAAGTGCATCAGCCTTGCTCTGCACTTTGGCAGAGCTGCAGGCTGGCAGATGAACGTCCTTGCTCCTTGCAGTGGCAGCAGCCCCATCTTCTGAGTAGGGAGGCTTTTGTTGTCATGCTGCTTGTGCACTTCACTTACCTCTGTAGTTTCCAGCTCTGCTTGTGGCGCTGGTGTCTCCTCATCCCCTTCCCTGACTAGCCCAGACACCTGCTCTCCAAGGAGTTCCTCCTGGTGGTCGATGAGGAATGCAATGAACTGTGTTTCTTGTGCACAGCAAACCACTGGTTTCACTGAGGGGGCTGATGGAGGCTCAAACAGCCTTTCCTAGCCTGACGAGCACTTCTGTGCAGGAAGGTATAGAGATGGGGATGCTCTTCCTGGCTGCTGCCCCATGGCTTTGCTGATGGGAGGAGACAGCCAGGGCCCTCTGAGCAGCAAAGCTGGGCTAGGCTGGGGACGCTGCCACTGGGTGGTAAACACAGTGTACTTTCTCTGTCTCCAGAGCCAGGACATCAAGGAGTAGCTCCTGGGGTGGGCTGAGAAGGTTTTGTGCCAGGCAGATAGCCAGGTTCCCAGCGATCGTCTTGGTTGTGGCCACGTTCCTGCTGATCCTGCTAAGTAAGGACAGCAAGTGCTGGAGGAGGACGAAGTTGGCCTTTGGTAAGTTGCTGGCCACCCTGAGGGAACAGGAGCACAGTGTTAATGAAGTTGGTGTTGATAACACAGGTCTCACAGGCTGAACTCATTAAAGGCCACTGCCTGCTGTACAGCACAGGACTGCCTTTGCTGAGGTACGGCCATGTCCCTCCCTTCTTGCCCTTCTGAAATAAGCTCTTGCTGGAGCAAAAACCAGTGCCCGTGGGAAGTGCTCCCTGGAGAGAAAAGCCTTTTGGTGCCTCTTTCCCCCAGAACAGCAGGAGGTGGCTTGCAGAAGCAGGAGCCATGGCTATTTCAGGCCGGCCACTGTTTTGCAGTGGAGTCCCAGTCTGTGCAAGTCCCTGTACTCTCTGTGCTGCCAGCCTTTCCTGACTGCTGGTCTTCTCTATGGTGCTCATACACTCCTCGTACAGCTGCATGTTGAGGTGCTTAGAGGGGATCTTCTGGAGGAGGTCCTGCAGTGCCAAGGGCTTCATGCTAGGCTTTGGCCACTGCCTTCAGGAGCAGAGGCAGCATCCCCGACCCTCTGGCTCATGAGCAGGTGACTGGGTGTCCTGGATTCAGCAGTAGCAGTCATTTTTCACCTTCTTGATAGCTGATGCAACACTGTGGTTTTGACTTTCAGCCTGGGAACAGCGCTTATAACATTGATGTTTTTAGTTACAGCTTAGAATGTTTTGGACTGACTAAGGACTTTCTGAGCCTCATACTCTGCCAGGGAGGAGAGGAAGCTGGGAGGAAGCAGAAACAGGACACCTGATCCAAACTGACCAAAGAGGTATTCCATACCACAGCACATCATGCCCAGGATGTAACAACTGGGGTCAGCAACCTGGAAGAGGGAGATCACGGCTTGTTCGGTGAGCGGTTGTGTCCTCTTCCCTTGTGTTTCTCTAGTTGCTATTGTTATTGGTGGTGGCGGTAGTGATTTGCACTGTACCTTGTTTGCTTTATTGCAAAGGAGTTGCATTCTTTCAATTCTTCTCCCCATTCCTTGACCCCCTCGGAGTGGGGGGAAGAAAGAGGGGGGAAGAAAGAGTGGGGAATGAGTAAGCAAACTGCATGATTTACAGCTTAAACCATGACAATGGGTTTCTGCTTTTGCTCTGGTAGGTACCCATCAGCGCCAAGAGAGCCAGGAGCTGCAAGGCTCCAGGCCAGCAGGGCTCACCTTCAAGAAGACAGCCAGCAGCAGCACATGGTGGTTTTTGAGCTGAACTTGCACCGCACTGTCGAGGGCCTCCCTCATCTCATGGGAGGCATGCTGACTGGCTGCGCACCAGAAGATTCCTCCATGGATGGGCCGTGCTCCCTGAGCAGAGCCAGAAGATCCTGAGGGTACAAAAAAGGAGAGTTGCTGGGCTGGACACAGGCCCTGAGGTAGGTGCTGGGGATTGCCTCTCTCTGGAGGAACTGTTGGGATGAGATGGGATGGGATGGAATGGGGAGCCCCTGCCCAGGCTGGCTTACCTGGATGGGCTGGGGCAGCGTGCCATCCTGGCTTCAGAGTTCTGCCAGGGGCCGACCAAAGAGAGCTCCCACATCAGCAGAGCCCAATAGCCCCTGTGCCCCTACTGCAATGAAGGTGCCTGGCAGTGCAAATGGCCATGGCAGCCTGCCCCTGCTCCTGTGGGTCCCGACTGCTGCCAAGGGAAACAGAGCAAAGAGCCATGAAGGAGAGGCACTAGGACAGCACTCTCAGACTCCCTCAGTGCTGTCTACCCATCACTGAGGACATGGGAGAGGCATCAGTATTTGGGAATGAGGGGCCCCAGGGCTCATCTCTCTCCAGCTGCAGAGTGAGGGGGATGGATGTGCCCTGCGGAAAAGGCAGTGGCAGCCTCAACACAGCATGTGTACCCACCTGCAAGAGCCGGAGAGAAGGGCCATCCTGCCCCTATCTTCATGCTCACCAGCCATGTGGCCACGTCTGCCTTCACTGCCAGAAGAAACAGGAACTGTCAGCTGCTTGGCACCAGCCTGCAAGAAATGGGCTGAGCTCACCAAGGAGCCCCACAGCAGAAAGGGCCCCTGGAGGGCTGCATCAGCTGCTGGCCATGTGTGAGAGTTGGGGATGGGTGAGATTGCATCTGAAGTGATCCTGACCTGAACCTGGTGCTGTAGCAGCTTCTCCAGACTGCTGGCATCCAGTGTCATTCCCTGGGCAAGGGGAAAAGAGCAGAAGGTAAGGAGCGATGCAGCTGAAGCTGGGCTGGGGCAGCCCCTGGGGGCAGAGCAGAGGCAGGAGGACACTCACAGCATGGCAGCCACTTAGCTCATTCAGCACCAGCCTTATGGATGGCAGCTGAGTCACCCTGGCTCCCTGCACTCCTTCTGGTGGTCTGTGCAAGGGGAAGGGGCAGAGAAACAGCTGTGTGAGACCCAAGCCAGCTCTTTCCTCTGCTGCCAGCCTAGAAAGTGCTTCCAACACTGCCAAGAGCAGCTGGCACTGCCTGGCAGTGAAGCAGGAGCAGTGAGAGTGGCGAGGATGGGGCTGGGCAGGTGCTGGCTGGACACAGCTGGATGAAGCACCTTCACCAGATGTGCCTGCTAAGCAGTGGGGGCACCTCTGCCTGCAGCTCTGGGACACCTCTGCCCAGCTCAGCAGAGGTGTTTTTCTCATCCCTTGGATTCAATTCATGGACCATCCTGCCATGAAGGAAGCAAGGGCAGCCCAAGCTTCAGTGCCAGGCAGGGCTTACCTAAGGAGGCCATTGACCTAGAATTCCTTCACTACTTGAGACCTGACAAAAAAGAGGACAAATAGCCTTAGTGCCTGCTATGCCCCAGCGGATGATGCTACATGGGGCAAGACAGAGGTGCTGCCCACCTCTCTGGCAGAACACTGCACCGTGACTCACAGCAAAGTGATGACACAGGAGATGCAGGGCCAGAGGAAGACAATGGAGCTGGTGGCGTTCCCTTCCTCCTTCTCCTTGGTAGCATCACCAGCTGAGCCCTTCCCACTGCTCAGCACCTGGAGCAGGTCCAGGGCCAGGCAGAGCAGCAGGTGCTGGGTGCTGCCACATCTGCAGAGAGGAGCTACAGAGAGTGACCTGGAGGTGGCCAAGGCAGCTGGCTCCCCTCTAGCACCTGCCTGCTATGGGTATGGCCACAGGTGCATCCAGCACTAGGGTCCCTGGTCCTGGGGATGCTCCTTGGCTGTCTCTGCTCTGGTGCCCTGGTGCCAGGGTCAGGGCTTCGGAGGAAAGGCAGCTGGGCTCTGCCTGTCTTACTTGGTTTTGGCTATGATCACACTCTCCCTAAAGACGAGAAGGTCCCTCTTCTTCCTCTGGCCACAACGCTGAGTCAGCTACACGTGTTCCCTGAGCAGCAAGCTTGGGCAATGCCTGGTCAGGCACACAATGCTAGTTGGGGCCAGGGTCATCCCTGCAGGGCAGACAGCATCAGACATGAGCAAGGCTGCTGCTGCAGGGCCTGGCTGCGCCAGCACGTCCCTGAGCTGTGGGGGAACCCACCTGGACCTGCAGCAGCAGAGCCGCTGTCCCAGCCTGATGGGGGAGCAAGAAGAGTTGCAAATAAAAGCTTGTCACACTCAGAATGGGAGCACTCCTCCACAAAAGAGAAGCACCTCCAGTGCCGCTGATGATGCCACATGCAGCGCCATCTGTGCAGGCACTGGGGCTGCTGCTGATCCAATGCTGGGTTAGAACGGAACACCATTTTGACCTCAGTTCTGGAACCCATGGGCCCAGATGGAATGGAACCCTGTGAGGCTCTCCCCAGGATGTCCATATCCAGCCCTGGCCCCAGGGACTGCTTACTTGCAACTACAGTGTCCACCAATGGAAAGTCATGGCTCCTGCAGCCGTGGTCTTCTGACTCACAGGATCTGGGGATCCACACGTCTACCATACACACTGAAGTCTGAGGCACTTAAAGCATTAAATGCCTCTGGTTTTTTTTTCATCCCCACTTTTCAGTGGACATCTTCATAAAATACTGGTCCAATAGTTTCCTTAGGCCTCCGCTTGTTATTACCGTACATCATCTCCTCCGCTGGTGACATTCCAAAATCTTTGCCCTCTGGGCAGTCCATGATAATTTCTAGAATTCCTAGATGACTGGGATTTCCTATTCGAGCTTGTCGTGGTTTGAGGCTCTCAAACAGTTCTGCTCACTCACTCCCCCCTCTCTCTTCCCCAGTCCCAGGGGATGGGGAGGAGAATCAAAAGAATGCAACTCCCACAGGTTGAAATAAGAACAGTTTAGTAACTAAGGTATAAC